>NW_010729118.1:1721310-1743870 GCF_000365185.1 Nelumbo nucifera | reverse complement strand
AGGTAGCTTCTTCATATGCTTTATGTCGTTTGAATACTAAGTGATGCAGCGCAATCCGGGCACTCTTACCTGGCAGACACTTGGTTCCTAACTGGTGACGGACGGTACCTGAGAAGAAGAAGGTGAAGGATTCCCGGGGAGCTCGCCCGGTGGGAATACTCCGATGCTTAAGTTAGAACACTCGAGAGAGTTGTAAAGAGAGCTAAGAGTGCAAAGAGCGCTAGATCAATAAACTCAAGGTTAACTCAGGATACAAGATGCAAGATACCTTCACCCCTTCGACCCTGGGGCCTTTAAATGCAAATGTTCTCGTCAAATCGGGCGTAACCGCCACTGGCTCTCTATCGTAGCCTTTATTTGTCAGGGCTGTGCAGGTAACTATTGCAGGGTACTGCCCAATCGGATTAGAGACACGACCCGGAAATGACAAACACGCCACCACCTATCGAGAGACGTAGGTGCAGTCTACTGGGTTGGCAGGGACAGCGCCGTCAGTCAGAAGATGTGATGCAGTTTGACGGGTACGGTCTCGTCAGATAAGAAGCTTCCTGAGAACTCCGTGTCGCTTAATAGCGAGTTCCTTTGTAGCGAGCTATCCCATAGCGAGCTGCCCTGTAGCGAGCTGCCTTGTAGGGATCTCCTGGATTTGTTCCGAGGTGATTTCGCCTGAGGTTGCCTTTGGGGCAGTATTCTTGCCTAAGTATTGGAACGAGCTGGTTCTCTCAACTCGCGAGCTGGGATAGACTTGTCTTGGAGTATTCCCTTTCCACATGTCGAGGTCCATGAGCTTGCACTGTAGCAAGCTCATTCCGTGGCGAGCTATAATGTAGCGAGCTGTCCTAGGAGGACTTTAACGAGCTCGCTACTCGGTCATAGCCAGGCTGTCATGCTGAGTCACATCCACGTGTCACCTTCTTAGGAGGTCGAGTCAAATCATCATCCCTCAATTGCCCCCCACTCCTCGGGCTAAGGATTCCACTTTGGCGCGAGGAGTTCATGGAGTGTGACGGGTGGATTTGACCTAAAATCCGAACTTGATTGACCAATCGTATTAAATACACACGCGGATGTCAGGCGATTTCTAGACTTTTCGAATGCCAAAAAACGCGCCAAAATGGCTCTCACCTATGGAAGTCATGCAGCTGGCATTACCTTAATCATAGAAGACGTGCAGCCAGTCACATTTCGATTTCAGAAGACGTGTGGTCAACTTGACTGCGAACCATCAGATTTGCCTTAATCTGGGCCGTTGGTTTTGTGGGCACAGTGTCTATAAATTGGAGGGCCCCAGACCTCATTTCCTTCACGCCAACTTGCCTTTCCTTCGGATTCCGAGGTCGCACCTTCACCTAGCTGCTCGAGCTCTTCTTCATGTTCACACCGTCTTTTCGGTTCATCTCTTCCCTAGTTAGTCTTATCATTTTGTCAGTATGTCTGGGTATCCGTACAACGTCTTTCCCCGGGGAGGTAACCAAGATGACGCCCCCACGAGCTCAGGGGGAGCTTGGGGGCAGGCTCCGGAGGCTCGGGAGGCCTCTGGCGAGACGGCTTCCACCTCCTAGGGCAAGGAGCCAGATATCTTTGGTCCTTCCTCCATGTCGATGGAGAGACTTAGGACCTTGGTTCTTCAAATTAACCTCCCCAGGAACCTCATCTATAGTCTCCCATCTGGTGACTACCCATGGGAGCACGGTCACAATGAGATCGTGATCTTCTACGAGCAGCTCATCGCTGGCCTCTGTCTTCCTCTGCATCCTCTGATAGTGGAGGTTTTAAACCATTTTAATGTTACTATAGACCAGCTTCACCCCAACTCAATCCGAAATGTAGTTGGGACAATTTCTTTATTTTATGAATATTGTCTTCCTCTTAACCTCGACATCTTCTCCACCATCCTTTCCATCAAGAATGCTTCCCCTGAAGTGCCCCCAGAAAGGCGTTCCTATTATTTTTCTCTCCATCCCGGCTTCAAGCTCCTGCACGAGTTGCCGAATAGGATCCCGGCCTGGAAGCGGGACTATTTTGTAGTTCGCAACCCCGAAGGGTGGCCCTTCCCAACTCACTGGAGGGCCGCCATCTAGGATTTGGGTGTTGACTTGGATCCCAAAGTTCGGGAAATGCTGCAATCGTAGGGTTTGTGTGGGCAGGAGATCCAGACTCCTTTAATCTTCACAAGCTCGCGCAGGCCGGCCTGAGCCCTGGTAGGTTGCCTTTTAGGTTGCGCAATGCCTCGTAAATTTTTTTTTTCTTTTTTACTGGACTAATGCCTTGTGATTTTTGGCAGCCATCATGTCTGGTGTAGACGCACACCGCCTTCTGTCCAACAACCAGAAGCACAAGGCGAAGAGGTTGCGCCCTGACCGAGCTTCCACTTCTAGGAGCACTGAGTTCGAGGTTGCTGATCCAGCCTTCGTTTCTCCACCGCCTGAGGCCCCAGCATAAGGGCAATTCTTAAAATTGCCACTAAAACTAACATTTAGTGGCACTTAAATAGATGCTACTATAGAAAACACCTCTAAATAATGATTTTCTTGTAGTGTAGGATTTATAAACCCAAACTATATATAGCTACCAAACATTTACTTGATCCTCCACTTAGCTTCTACTTGAACCTACCACATACATTGAAACTTTCAAACATTCAGTTTGGCATGATGCCATGACGGAAGAATATAACGGTCTCATCCAAAATGGTGCTTGACAACTTCTTCCACCTCGCCCTTCTCACTCCACATTACTAATAACGAGTGCAATTAATAGAGACAAAATATACAAATTTTTATCAAGCAGAGTTACAAGCAAACAAATGCAAAATCTGTAATTAGTTCAGATTTATACTGCAATTAAACAAACAAAACCTAAAGAACTTCAATATTCAAACGACCAAATCTATCATCACCATATTCACAATACAATTTGCCAGATCTACGACAGATTTTTTTGTTTTCATCATACTTGGCCGAGGTATATTAGTAGGCATCTGGGCAATCAGTTGGTTCCATTTTTGGAGTTTGAATTGGTTTGGATGGCCAAACTAGCAGACTTAATAGTTGGGACAAGATTTAGATGATGATGATGATGTTGATTTAAATGCCCGAATATTTGGATTTTTACTCTCATTCGATCATGGGATAAATGTGCTTCGGGTTTTACATGTTAAATTTCTGTCGCAACAAACGAAATAATGAACCTTTTGGTTTAAGAATTTCTACCAAACAAATCATGATTTGTAGTTAACGCCCAACTTTTACTATACCCAGAAAAAGACGCCCAAAAAAAGTACATATAGGGTTCAAGGAAAAGACAATATGGTATCAAACTATCAATCCCCGTTTGGTTTGCAGGAATAGGGATCCGGAATCGTAATCGGAATAGCTATCATGATTTCAACTGTTTGATTGGGTGGAACCGGAGACTCATTCACATTCCTGCTTAAATGGTCATTCCCTGTCCCTTTTTTGGGAATGAAATCTTATTCCTGCTGATTCCAATTTTTATTCCCATTCCTGTCTGAACCAAACAGATTATACAAATAGATCATTTCGATTCAAATTTTAAAATATTTCGATTCAAATTCAGATTCCAATTGTGAATCAACTGGACCCTCAAAAACTACATTAATACTAGTGCTTTTAGGGAAATCCTGGAACCCTTTTTGAGTTCATGATGAGGCAAATCCATCCTAGCTAGCTAGTTATTGACTTATTGTTAATGGGTTAAATAAAGAAAACAAGATATATTTGTATTATTTCCATTATTTAGGGGATGTATGCCAAATATGTGTGGTCTTTTTTCTCACACAAAGCAACTACCACATCCACAAAAAATCGAAACAAGTTTTTGAACGACTTTTTTTAACCCCAAACTTTACTCCAAGTGGAGGGGCAACCACCTTAAATTTTGTTAACCAATTTCAGAAGGAAAATTTGTAATAACGACGCCTTGCCCCATAACCCAAGCATACATAGCTCTCTCTTACCATCTCAGGCCCACCCAAAAAAAAAAAAAGGAAAAACAAAGCCAAAAAGCCTAATAAAACCTAATTAATTCTAAGGATATGCAAACCCAAATTATCTTCATGAATAAGACGATCCAAATCTCTAGAAATTTGGGAATTACCATTGATCACCTTAAGTGTGCATCTTTCATCAATTCTTTTGTTAGGTAGGAGATTAGCACAATGATTTTCCTATGATATGGGTCTACCTAATATTCATTCTCTGCACTAAGTTCTTAATCCTATATATCCAAAATATAAACATAATTCCAAGGATATCATTTTATGCATTAAAATGTCAATAATTATCTTGTTATCACTTTCAACCTCAATCTCTTTATAGCCTCGTTGCAAACAAAGGCTTAGACCATCATAGAAAGCTAAAAGTTTTTGAACTACTTTTTTATCGTATGAAGCAAAAAAAAAAAAGGGCTTTGTTTAAAACAGTTATTGGTTATCAAACTATCAAAATAATGGTTTTCAAAACAAAAACAAAGCTTAGATTAAGTACGGATATTATATGATTTATGACATGTTAAATCACCAAATGAAAATATATTCTTTGAACCAGAAATTCAAGAACACGTTTTTTGTTTTGTTTAACACATATACAACCAAGAATATGTTTTGTGTCTGTTGTAAGAACTGAATTATTCTAAAATTAAATGGTTTTGATTTATTAATTTTTTGAGGATACCCCCTTAATTTGCCACCATATTTTAAGAACAAGAAACTAAAAACTCACCCCACTTTGGTCTAATTCAGCTATTTTAGTAATTAATTTAACGACCAAACCCAACTGATGGTTATTCAGATATTACACCCTATTATGGACCACTTGGTTTTTGATCATTTGTGGCACCAGAGGTGTCACCGACAGTAAGCTTTGCTTTATCTAATGGAGAAAACAATGTTGTAAAAAGCAATTCTGAACAAAATTAATCTCTACTGGTGGCATTGGCTTTAACCATGTGAGAGCATTGATTTATCAACAAATGATATTGCCTAGGCTTCAAAAACCGAACGAGATCCTTCAATGTAAATGTGCCAAGCATGTTATTTGCACAATGTGTTTTGCTAAGTTTGCACTATTGCATTGGGACAAGCAGAAGATTCACTCCCGATCGACTACCCTGTAGGAATTTCCAACTCATTCGAACCCACTTACTGTTACTGATCTCTTGCATTAAACTAAGAAAAGAAAAGGAAGAAACCGGCCAGCCCTGATACGGATTACATTCAACTTTGCTTTATCTATGGCGAAAGCCATGTGCTGAAAAGTATCTTAAACATAAATTCTGATGATATATTACCATGTGAGCACTGAAGTTAGGAGAAATTTATCGAAAACCAATACTGCCTTGATACATGGGATGTGAAGAACCTCTACTGAATCAGCTACCTCTCCTCAGAAAGAGGGAATGCCAACAAAATGGTGAAGAAAGTGGAGATTTAAGCAGAAAGAAAATGTGATACAAGCATAATGGTATTTGACAGAGCGATCAAGAAATTCTTTTATTAATTTTCTGTATAAGTTGTTAATGAAAAACTACAAATCATGGTTTTTAAAACCGATCTGGAGACCGAACCAGTCAAGGGTTTGGTTACTGAGTCGAATGATCGGCCCGTCCTGATAAAAAAATAAAAAATTTTAAAAATAAAAAATGGTCAAAACCGTTCGAACGGTTAATCGCCTGGGTCAACAGTTTGCTGACCAAAATCAATAGTTTTTGAAGAAAATCCGGTTTTGAGGAAAACCAAAACCAATCACCTGACCAGTTCCCAGTTTTTCCGATCTGGTCCGATTTTAAAAACCATGCTATAAATAATAGGGATGCTCATGGTTTGGTTATATCTAGAATATATATATATATATATATATATATATATATATATATATATATATATATCGGTCGGTTCTTTCAATCATTAATCTTTCATATTGGTTAATCAAAACCAAACCAATACTTTCAATTTTTCAAAAATACTGAATTTATCAGTTTAATTCAATTCATTTTTTCGATTTTTTATGAACACCCTTGATAAAAAACAACTAGGGTTTTATATGGTAGAGGTGGGAGTAAGGTTTTTCTCCTTTGATAAAACTCGAAAACCAAATTCTAATCCATTTTACCAGTTGAGATGACCATTCAACGATTCTTTCACTACTTTTTAGTTTGTACAGTTGCACCTTTTCTAACATTTACGCTATAGACTGCCTTCCACTTTGGTTTTCATCCAGTTCATGAATTCATAAATTAATATCTTGGAATTCAAGAGAAGCAACAGGATCCCCACTCTCCACTAGTGGACCATTGCAATAGGGAGTCAATTAATCTGCAGCCAAAGAAGACACTGGAAACATGTATACACATGTTTGAAGAGTACACAATATCAGATATCAGAGAATAATTATGGTTTCAAATTTGGCATGAACAAACAACACCCTAACAGTCCTAAAGATTCTCTATTTTATTGATAGAGAATGGATGATGTACTTGTTAGGTTCTTATCCCAATTAGTAGTTGATGTTTAACGTACACAATGTTTGGTACGTGCGGTTTTAGCAGTTAGTGCACAATGTTTGATTAACTCATGCACCTAATTAATTAGTTTATGTAGCTAGCTAGGCATAATTATTGAAACCTATCACATTTTTTTATCTCAGCTGCATCTTTCTTTCAAGCACACTTACCAACAAAAATACAGATATACTTAATTAGAAGCAATATCCCCACTTGTACAAAGTTAATAGGAGCTGATAGCTAGCAATATCCCCACTTGTACAATAACCCTAGTAGGCCATATATATCTAGGAGCTGGGTGTCAATTGGACTGGATTTGGTCCAATCTAATGTGAGTCTATTATAAATGGATTATGTTCAATCTAATCCAATAAATATTTTGGATCAGTCCAATTCAATATTTGGGCGGTCCAATCTGTTTAAAATCATTTCAATTTAGATTGGCTTCAATCCAAACCTGATCCATTGATACCTATATTCTTATATTATATTAATGGATTGGATATCGATTTAATCCAATCGAATCTAATATAAATTTATTAAGAACAGACCAGGTCCACTCCAATCTAATAAATATATTGGATTGGATTGGTCCAATCCAACATATTTTGTTGGTCTGTTCAAATTGATTTTGAATCCAAAACCGGTCCATTGACACCCTTACTCATGATTTCAAGTTTACTAATTTTCTTACCTTTTGCACACTACAGTGGATGGGGTTACTGGTTAGAGTTCAGAGTTCATCAGTTCTTTGTGAGAAGTCAGTAAAACTTTGTAGCTAGGAATTTAAAAGAGGAGCCTTTCTGTGATGATCAGCTTTCTATATTATTGTCGAAAGGTGAAACATGCATCGGGTCGTGTATATAGAACACTATTCTCCTCCGACCACCCATGAGGTTATGGTAATGGTGCTCTTTCTGTTGTGCCAGGGCATAATACAGTATATGGCGGAGGCCTAAGGGAGTCGATATGAATTGATGTAATATAACAGAAGAAGATTTTTGAACTGCATTTGAACACCGACTTAAATAGTTTGGAAGGGAGTGTTTCATAAGAAATGAAGAGGCATTGGGGAAGACATTTTTTAACCCCAAAATTTACTTAGGTGAAGGGGCGGCCACCTTAGAATTTATTAATCAATTAACTTGAAAAGGAAGGTAAAATAATACAGGGAGGAGTATCTTGAGTTGAGCTAAAACTCTGGAATCTTTTTTCTTTAATCCCCATGTTCGCCAAAAAAGTCTGCACATCTATTTCCTTCTATAGGAGTATGAGAGAATTTAATTTTCATGGAATTGCACATATCCTTGATATTTCTTAATAAATAGGTAATATTCCAAAGATAAGAGGTCTTCTGAAGCAAAATCTCAACGAAAGTCTTATTATCACTCTCTACCTCAATCTCAGCAATGCCACTATTATAGCATATAGTTAACCCGTCATAGAGAGCAAAGAATTCATCCATTATAGAAGTTCCATTTCTATAAAAATTATAGAAGCCAAGACAAAAAAAAAAAAAAAAAACGCACCGTTGCTATCCCACACGATGCCTCCACCTGCACTCTCACCCGGATTCCAACAACAAGCTCCATCAACATTAAGTTTAAAGTGGAATTCACTAAGAAACTTCCAATAGATTCATCGATGTTTTCTTTTTTTAATAAGTTTAATGGGAATGTTCAAAACATGAAGAGCAAGGGAGTTTACCTCGGAGTCTGACGGATTACCTTGAAGCAAGCTAATTTCCAAAAGCCATTTATTCTCTTCACAAGGGTAAAAGAGATAACCCCTTTACCTTCAAATCTACGACTACATCTCTCCTTCCAAAGAATCCAAAGTAAAATGGGAGGTAAAATTCTGATAAGGCGCTGAGATTGTGAGTCCGTAACAGCATGCCTCCACCATAAACATAATCCTATCCACCACGTGTTGAGCAAAGGTGATGGGAATATCAAATAAGTTGCTATAATACACCCATAACTTATTAGCCAAACCTCCATATAAAAACATTATTAATACTCCCCACACTTGGCTGACCACAACAACATTTTGAAGCAACATGGATACTACGTTTGCTAATCATGCTATTAATAGGAAACACACCGTGAATCAATTTCCAAATGAATAGAGATATCTATGGAGTTCGGATCTGCTGACTACAATACATTGCCGGTCACGTGCATCCTATTGCACATTGAGAACATTGGTGATGTAAAGTACAATTAATGTTCCCAATGTGCAGCACGATGCATGTTGCCAGCAATGTATCATGGTCAGCAGAACCGAATTCATATCTTTGTGGGAAAATCAGATTTTCAAACCTGTTTATTCCAATCGACAATATGACCATGGTCTCTAATCACATTTCAAGTTGAAGTAAGGCCTCATTCACTTTTCGATAAGTTATTTATCTAGATAAATACAATCACCTGGGTAAGTTTTTACTAGGAAACACTTACCTATGTAAGAGAATTTACCCATGTTCTTTTATTTTTTAGGTAAATAAGGCAATGACCATTTTAGCCATACAAATTCATTATTAAAAGGGGCATCTAGGAGATAAGTAACACTTTCCTAGGTAAGTGGTATGCAGGAAAATAAACTTTCTTTGGTTCCCACATAAAGCTGAAAAAAGAGCATGGGATTTTTAATCAATGGGAACCAAAATCCCATTGACCAACTTTCCCCCCTTTCAAAATCCAAAAAAAGAACGTTCCCTAAGAGAAAATTCACCTAAGGAATTGCATGTCCAGATAAGTTTGTCCTCTTCATCATGCAAAGAAAGCTTCACATCTTTAATCATATCAATTATATTTTGGGGAATATCTTCATGAAGGACAAAATTCCAACTACCATGTGGTTCAAGGGAATATCTTGGATCTCATTGTCTTCCAATTCATAGATGAGAGGACCCAATCCTGACCGATTGTCATACATACCAAAAAGAAATATTTCATTTCCCAATTAGCCATTGACAATGTTGTAATGCTGTCTTTGAGACTGTCATGTCATTCCAAAATTTTGAGACCCACACATGAATTTGACATTTTCCCAAATATTCTATGCACATAAAAAAAGTGTTTCAATTTTCTAGTGTTTATTTGATAAACGGTGAAACCAAAGAGTGGTTTCATATGCAATAAACACCGACGCCAATGTGGCGGTGTTTTTTCAATAAACACCTACGAAACCAAATATATGCTTAATTTCCCACCTTTGCCCAGCCACACCTATCTACTTTTCACCGTTTGAGCATATGGCATACATAGGGCCTTGCACATGTAAAGCACTTACAAAGCTTGGTATCTAAAACATGCAAATAAAGAATATGATTTAAATGAATCATGGTTTCAAGAAACATTTAGTCACTTTCACTTCATAGATCTTCGAGATCTAATAAAGGCTTGTAAACAATCCTTATGTTTTAGGCTGCATTTGGCATTCCTTATCTTAAGGATTTATCTTCCTTTTGTGGTTAAAAAGTCTGTTCATCATGGAGGCATTTTAACAGTAAAAATGAGATAAATCTTTAAAATAAAGAATGCTACCTTGTTTATGAATGCGTTCGATCTCTTCTCTTTTATTAATTTTCTTTATAGACATGTACACTAATATAAGAGCATGTATACATGTAATTAACATATATGGTTTGTGATATTTGATTTTAACTTTTATGACCTGCATGGAAAGGATTTACATACTTAGTACTTACATGCATATATAACTACTAGATAGATGATTCAGACTAAGGTAGAATTATAACCACATATATCACACACAACAAAATTGAACTAAGGGAACTCTGGCCGTTAGAAAATATCTAATACAAAATTTTAAAGAGCTCATCACACCACATTGTAAGTTGTCGGTAATTGCATCCACCTTCAATTATATGTTGTTTGCTTAATCAGTGTGCTGACTTGAGTGTGTGTCTATCAGATCCGGTGTCCGTTTAGGATGCAAACGGATTGGACCCGATTGAATCAGGGTATATTTGAATCCGAATTGATATTGTTTATGTCGAATTTGATTCGATCAGATTTTGTAGGATTCGATTTGAATTCGAATTCTATCGGTAAATTGGATCTTTGGATCTGGATTTTTTTATGATAAATTCTTAAAAAATTAAAATATATTAATTTAAATAAAAATAAAAATTTAATTATTTTCATCCTATATATACGTGTTTTTTATAAAAATAAATAAATAACATATATATATATATATTTATAAATATATAATATATATCGGGTCAGATCGGATAATGGTAGTCCGAATCCGATTCAATTTCTGACTGAATCCTTTTATTCGGTCCAAATATCCAAACAGGAGTAATCTGAATTCGACAAAATAGAATCGGATCTCGGATCGGATCCGATATGCACCCGTAGGTCTCCATGATTTTACGTGGCAACAGTCTATAATTTTCAAGTTTAATAACAATCTGCCGGACCCACCCCATATATTATCAGTGGACCCCGCCTAATCGATACTTTATACCAAGACCCAATCCTTGATCTTCTTGGGGCCAAGTACTGATAACATTCGAAGCTCAAACGACAGTGTAGCTAGGCAACCAGTTAGCTAAAACAAATACGTGATGTGTTATTGTTTACTATTTTACATTTTCCGTGGTAGAGGTAAGAAGGCGACGACCGGGGTGAGCTGTGAGCATTTCCAAACCCATCTCAACGTGATTATTGATGGAGTATACTTCCGGTTTGGAATCATTAGTCATAGCTAGACGACATTAATGGAATTTGTTCTTTCTTCGTTGTCAGTCGTATTTTCCTCAGTGACCAGCTTCAATGACGACACATTAATGCAGATGGTTGCTTCTGCGGAGATGCAGAAACCTTCCAAGATTCTGGCCTCTCTTCATTATCTTTACAATGACGCGATGGCTAAACTTTAAAATAAAACAAAACAACATAATCAGTAGGGCAAAACTAAAATCATGGGTTTCGTCCTATTCAAGTACTGGATTGTTGCATTTTAAAGTTTGGTTACTAAATTGTTACTGGAGCCAACTTACAGGATATATACTAATCGAAAATTTTTCATATTCTTTAATAGACTTTATAGTATCTCTCCATCAATTAATGTTGCTGAAGCTTAAACTGCTTTCAAAACCCACCATATTGCCACCTTCTTTAGTTTTACGAATATCATAATGCAAGGAAAAAGATTGTCATCAATTGATTGAGAGGCATTTCTAACACTCCAAGCCTGTTCTTCCTTTCTACCAAAAAACAAATAAAAAAAAAAAACATTAATGACTTAATGAGAATGAGAAGCAACCGGTAAACTACACCCAATTGTTAATTAAATCGAATATCATACCTATATTTATGTATTTATTATTTCTGCCCAAATTAATTAAACAATATTATAATTTATATCAAAGTATATATTTATTCTTAGAGTACTACTTTTTAACAAAATTTTATCTATTTTATAATATTTTCAAATAAGTGGAAGTTTCAGTTTTAATGATCTTTTACAGATTTTGATAGTAATACTTTCTTTGAAGGCGATTTTGTCAGATTAAGAAAAAGAGAACGGATCATAATTTTGAACAGACCACAAACTGTTAGCAATTGGTTCCTTGCTTTCTTTGTCAAACTTAAGACTATGTTTGGTTTGAAGAAAAATGTAAAGAATAAAGAAAAGGAAAGGTAAAGAGATGGGAGACCTTTACAAATTCTGTATTAGTTTTCCTGTCTTTTCCTACCTTTTCCTTTAAACCAAACATGGTCTAAAAAATCAAACAATAATTACTTTTCCTGTTCTGTATGGTTGGGACACAGGCGCATAGCTCCTGATCGAATATGTACTACCAGAGTGCAATAATAAAGTTAATAATGTTATCCGTTAACCAACCATTTCTATGAGATGCCGACATCTGCATTTAACCACTGGATTTATTAATAATACATGAAATTCAGGGCCCATTTGGTTTTCAGTATTTTCTCAAATAAGAGAATGTCATTCCGAGGAGAATGAAAATGGCACAAATCAAACAGACCCTTATAATGTCACATAATCTTTTTTTATAAAAAATAATAATTTCCCTTTTCTGCTCTTCTTTGCTCAATGAACTTGTCTTTATCAGAACTTTTACAATTAAATATTAATTAACTATACGAAATCCAATCAGAAGGCAGAAGAAGGTAATGGGGAATCAGACCAAATGCTTGTTGCTTGGATTAAATTTCTAAGCTTATGGCCCATACATGTCCAAGAATTCTTGCTCTGAACGACTGAACCCCCAATCAATATTAATATATGTCCAAGCCTGCAATAATAATGTCTATCTGCTCACTAATAAGACGACCAATGCAGTGGCCCTGAGTTATGTTATCGGTTACAATAATTCTGTTAAACTGTTCTGTTCAATCAGAGTATAGACTTTTATTCATGATTCTGTGTCATTCAGGGAATCTGACTCTAGACCCTAATAAATCTATGTCCATGCTTGCAATAATAATGCCTTTTTTCCTCACTAATAAGACAACCTACGTAGATCGCCTGTAGTAATGTTGTCAACAAATCAACAATAATTCTGTTAATATGTTCGGATCAATGAGAGTATATGTTTTTTATTCATGATTCCTATTTCATAATTTTTTTAAGAGGCATTCTTTTTTTGGATTTTGAGAAGGGAAAAATTTATCAATGAGATTGTAAATTTTATTGATCAAGAAACCCATGTTATTTTTCAGATTTATGTAAGGAACAGGGAAATTTTGGGTAAGTGATACCCATTTGACAGGTGGATAAATAACTTTCTCACCTAGGGGAAAATTGTCAATACTTGGATGTGATAAAAATGCCCCTTTTAATTATAGATCTTTATGACTAAAATGGCCATTGTCTTATTTACCTATGAAATAAAAGAATATGGGTAAATACACTTACCCGGATAATCTGGGTAAATAGGCTTCATTGCAATTAAGTTCTTTTTGGGTCCTTAATAATGGCTCATGGGTGTATTTTAGATCTGGGTATAATATCTTGGCTAGTGTGGAGGAAAGAGAACAGCAAGCGCAGGTGTATTTTAGGAACATTTGGAGATTGGAGTACCCTTTGAAACTAATTTTTTTTTTTACTTTTCTTAAAAAACTTCTGACCAAGAATTTCCTTATTATAAAGGAAGGAATATAAATCCATACTGTGCTTCTTGTGGGGATCTAGAATTTGGATGACGTTTTCCTAAATTCTGATATAATTAAACAAACTTGGATGATCCTAAATCCCCATGCCCAAGGTCCTTGAGGTGATTGATCAACCAGTGGTGGACTGGTGGTATATAGGATTGAGAAAAGTAAGATAAATAACTATGAAGATACAAAGTAAAAGGGAGAATGACGGTTCAGCCCAGGGTTAGAATTTTTAGGCCCATTGTACAGTTGGGGTAGGTGCCAGCTTAGAATTGATGTCAATTCACAAGCGGGCATTGATGTATAGAGTGGGAGTATATGACATTTGGAATGTTAATAGGTCTATAGTGGAATTCAAAAATCTACAATGGATCTATCCGTACTTTTCCAAAAGTAAAAATTGGTCAATGTCTTATGGAGAATTTGGAAGTTCGAAGTGTTGTTGTGGAATTCAAATCAATTGCTGAGTTGGAAGTCAACCCTAGAGAGAATACAAATAAGTCATACCAATATATACTCTAGTTAAATGGAGGCCTCTTAATAGACCTGTTCATGGGCTGGGTAGCTTGATGGGTTGTCTTGGTCCAGCATGTTTTAAATTGAGTTTGGACAAAGCTTTAAGCCTGTAGGCTCAAGATCAGGCTCTAAACATAGGGCCCAACTATTTTTAGGGACGGGCTCAGGATTTCCTAAATAAGTCTAGCCCAAGCCCAAGCCTAACCCAATGATACTATACATAATAAAATATAATATATATTATACTATTAATAATATATAATTAATATATTATAAAATACCTATCAAAATCGGCCTTTGGACTCAGACCTTGGTTTCAAGCTTTATATAGGGCTGTGATCAAACTCAAGATCTAGGCCTGATGGTAGGGCTAGGCTCAGGTTCAGGCATGATCATTTTCTATTTATAAAGAGGCAAAGCCCGGCCCAGCCCATGAACAGGTCTGCCTCCAAATAGTAACAATGTCAAAATTAATTTTAATGCATGTCATATGATTAATGGTCAATGTGCCCATGAATAATATAAAATTAATATATTATAAAATACCTATCAAAATCGGCCTTTGGACTCAGACCTTAGTTTTAAGTTTTATATAGGGCTGTGATCAAACTCAAGATCTAGACCTGATGGTAGGGCTAGGTTCGGGTTCAGGCATGGTCATTTTCTATTTATAAAGAGGCAAAGCCCGGCCCAGCCCATTAACAGGTCTACCTCCAAATAGTAACAATGTCAAAATTAATTTTGATGCATGTCATATGATTAATGGTCAATGTGCCCATGATTGCATGGGGAAGGTTCTCTATTCTTTAATGGACTCCTGGGTATATCGTCCAATCCATCAATGTTGCTGAAGCTTGGATTGCTCTCAAAGTCCACCATATTGCCACCTTCTTTAGGCTCACTTTGGGAAAAGTGTAAATATAAATATGTATAGTGTAAATACAAGGTTTAGAAATACATTCAAGATTTTGCACTATACATATGTGTTTATACTCTTCCCATAATGCACCTTAGGCTAAGTTTGGAAGGAGTACAAATACAAATATGTAGTGTGCAAAACTATGTATTTTGAATTATTTTGTATGTATTTGCAATGTGCATATTTGTATTTGTATTTTTTCCAAACCAAGCTTTAGGTTCAGTTTGGATGGAGTGTAAATACAAATATGTATAATGCAAATACAAATTTAGAAATACAAAATACAAGGCTGAGTTTGGAAAGAATGCAAAACATTATATTTTGTATGTATTTGCAATGTACATATTTGTATTTGTACCCTTTTCAAACTGAGCCTTAGCAGAGACAGAACTAGGAATTTTTTTATGAGAGGGGCCAAAACCTAAGTGGATTAGGGGAAGAGAGAGAATAAATATGGATGGCCATTATGGGGGGCAACATTGGGGTCGGGAGTGGGGGAAAGGATAAAATATACATAGAAGAGTGGAGATTTCTAGACCATAAGAGGGGCCATGGCTCCTCTATATCCCCCTGGCTGCCCTAAGCGTAATGCTCAAGTTTGGAAAGAGTACAAATACAAATATAATGAGTAAAAAATCTTGTATTTTGTATTATTATGTATATATTTGTAATGTATATATATTGTGTTTATATTCTGTCCAAACTGAACCTTATTTCCAAGAATATCACTATCGAAGTTGATTCAAAAGTTGTCATCAACTGTCTCAACTAACCCTCTTGATGCATTAGAGACATCATTGAAGAGAGATATATAATTTGTAGAAGTTCAAATATTCAATTTTCCCATGTATATTAGATGTTTAGTTTTATTTGTTTTTGGAGACATTTGGGGAAAGGTGCCAACGTTGTGTAGCATGTTCTTCCTTTTTACCCAAAAAAATGACTTAATGAAAATGAGATTCAACTGATAAACTGCACCCAATTGTTAATTAAACTGAATATCATATCTATATTTGTTTATTTCTGTCAAAATTCTGCAGTATTTTAATTTATATCAAAGTATATATTTAGAGTATTATTTTTGAATAAAACTTTATTTTGTAATATTCTCAAATAAGTGGAAATTTCAGTTTTAGTGTTTTTTTACAGATTTTGAATCATACTTATTTTGATGACGATTTTGTCGGAATGAGAACTGATCATATTTTGGACAAATCAAATACCATTAGCAACCGGTTCATTGCTTTCTTTTATCAAGCTAAAAAAATCAAACAGCAATTCCTTCTATATATATATATATATAATCGATCTAATAAAGGTAATGGGAATCAGACCAAATACTTGTTGGATTAAAGTTATAGTACGTGTCTATGAAATCTGACTCTGGGCCCTAAATTATGCTGTCAGCTACAATAGTTCTGTTAATCTGTTTCTGTTCAATCGTAGTATATGCTTTTAGTCATTATTTCTTTCAGTGCAAGCTCTTTTTGGATCCTTAATTCTCCATTTTTTAAGTTTTTTTTTTTTTGTAAAAGCCTTTTTTCCGTAAGATTGAAAGAAAATAAAACAATTACAGGCAAGAACTTGCGCCCATATAAGTCCATGCAATCAACGTAGTGTAGCTCTCGTCTGCTGTTTGGTTTCCTTCTTCTCACGTGGACAGATTTCTTACTCACTTTCTCTAAGTCCGATGACCACTCTTTATACCAACCTCTTAGCATGTATCACCTGTACATCGGCAACCGAGATTGGCTTCCATCAGGCAAACCTATGCCCATACGGTTCTAACAGCCTTTTTTAATCTTGCATTGAGAATATCTCCTCATAAAGTAAAACATATAAGTATTGAGATATTCTCAATCTAAGACAGTAAGGCTGTTTGAACGGACTTTGCCCTCATTGAAGCTGAATTCTCAGCAACCTCTTCATACTTATATTTATTATTTATGGGAAAATGTTTTTGATGGATGATGATTTGACCCGACCTATGAAATGATGACATATGGACCTGACTCAACACGAACAACAACTCAGCATCATAGCCTGACCACAACTAAGTAACGAGCCTATAGAGCAGCTCACTATATCATAGCTCGCTGTAGGGGAAGCTCGCTACAATACGAGCTCCGAATCCCTCGAGCTACTCAGAAGGGAATACTCCAAGACTGCTTCAGCTCGCGAGCTAAGAAAACTAGCTCGCTCTAGCTCTTAAGCGGATAAGTCACCCCAGAGACCAACCTTGGTAAGGGTCACCCCAAAGTACTCCTAAGCTTAGTACGAAGTAGCTCGCGAATGGGCTACGCAACGTTCTCAAGAAGCTTCTATCTGACAAGACCGTACCGGTCAGACTGTGCCATGTCTCTCGACTAACAGCGCAGCCCTTGTCCTTTCAACAATTTGCACCCACGTCTCTCGGCAGGTGGAGGCGTGCCTGTCCCCTTTGGGACGTGTCACTCATCCAAGCAGGTAGTACGTTGTAACGATCACCTGTGCAGGCCTAGCAGGTAACGACTGCGACAAGAGCCCAGTGGTGGTTATGCCCGATTTGACAAGAACACCCCTATAAAAGCCCTTGAGGTGAAGGGGAGGAGATCTTCAGATACTTGAATACTTACACGCTCTCATACTCTCAACTTGAGTTTTTACTTGCTCGCGAGCTAACCTTTCGAGCACAGTGATAAAGTGCGACCTACACTCTTAGCTTTCGCACTCTTTTTTCCTTCCCTAGCGTTCTAACTTAAGGTTCAGAGTATTTCTACCGGGCAAATCCCCGGGAATCCTTTTTCTTCGTCTTCTCAGGTGTCGTCCGCCACCAACAAGGAGCCAATCAGCAGCCAACTAAGAGTGCTCGGATCGTGTCGCATCAATTTTCAATACATCGTAAAATTGGCTGTGAAATCGGTGTGAAGAGCAAATCTCAACTCAAGGCAGATAGAGTGTAGGTAGAAACTAGTGGACAGAAAATCTGATTTGAGAATCCGGGTTGGTCTGAATTAACATGTTACACTACTTCGGACTGGGCCTATTCAAATTTTGACAAAGTGTCACATCCCTATAACCAACGTATCAATTGAGGGTTCGGCTTTTATCAGGGCAGAGTCCATGCTCGCACCGTTAGCGCTACATGAAAATGCGCTACGCGTTTTTTGATTCATGTACTTGCTTAATGTGTGCGAAGAGAATTAAAGGGAGTATATACTTTGCAGTTTGAAAGGATCTCTCGTTCTTCCATCAAATATTCTTTGTTATTGATTCGATGATCCCCATAGGACGCGGTCAGCGAGAATTAATTATTKGGGACAGACAGACCGGTAAAATAGCAATAGCCACAGATACTATTCTCAATCAAAAAGGGCAATTATGTAGCTATTGGTCAAAAAGTGTCTTCTGTGGCTCAAGTAGTTACTACTTTCTAGGAAAATGGGGCGATGGAATACACTATTGTAGTAGCCGAAACGGCAGATTCACCTGTATTTTATGTACCGTGAACAATATACTTCAATCATTTATGATTATCCCTCCAAACAAGCACAACTTATCGCCAAATGTCTCTTCTATTACTAAGACCGCCCGGTCGCGAATCTTATCCAGGAGATGTATTTTATTTGCATTCACACCTTTTGGAAAGAGCCACTAAATTAAGTTCTCGATTAGGTGAAGGAAGTATGACTGCTTTACCAATAGTTGAGACTCAATCGGGAGATGTTTCGGCTTATATTCCTACTAATGTAATTTCCATTATAAATGGACAAATATTCTTATCCGCTTACAATCTACACAGTCGCCTGTTCTTGGAGGAGAAGCAATTTGCTTAGTTTTACATCCGTTTCAAGGTATCATTTTTAATATATCTATATGGGGCAGGCTTGTACACATTGAGTACATCCTATACATGTATCATAAATCTTTATTAAATGTGACAAATCAATGATTTATCATAAACTTTTTTAATTAATCTACTTCTGGATCTGTTTATGAGAGAGGGCCAAGATATTTTGATTTCTTATGTTTTAGCAAAAATGGYCATACGTGTCATATATGCTAATTCGAATTAGTGAATATTCTATTTCTATTCTTTATTTATATGATTACTACTACTTCTATTTATAATTTTATAATATTTATTTTTATTTTATTACTACTATTTATTCAACAAATTCGATTGATTGATACGAGTTGATTTTCTGTTACGAAAAATTGACGAAACAATTGCTGGCCCAATAGCTGCTTCAGCGGCTGCAATAGCTATAACAAAAATCGAGAAAATGTCTCTTTTTAATTGGCGACTATCAAAAAAATCAGAAAATGTTATGAATTTTATATTAACCGCATTCACTATAAGCTCAAGACACATAAGTGCTCTAACCATGCTTCACTCGATGAGAAAATGGGTGAGATTCTACATGATCAAACCTATGGGACTGAAAGAATGATGGAAAGGAATAAAAAGAAAAGAGAGAGAAAGAAAAATAAATAAATAAATAAATAGAAGAACCCAGATTCCAAATGAAGAAATTCAAACTCGAAAAGGATCTTTCTGATTCTCGAAGAATGAGGAGCAAAGGGACTGATCGAGAAAGATCTCTTGTTCTTATTATAAGATTGTGATTGGATCCGCATATGTTTGGTAAAAAGAATAATCTTCTCCTTTGAGAGGGGAATAGGTACATTTATTTAGTTCTACATTCCTTGCACTTATTATGTATTTATAATAGATAGACTTATCGTAACATATCTTTATAACAGGTATAAATAGTAAATCGAGGTACCCATTCTATGACAACTTTCAACTTACCCTCTATTTTTGTGCCTTTAGTGGGCCTARTATTTCCGGCAATTGCAATGGTTTTTTTATTTCTTCATGTTCAAAAAAACAAGATTGTCTAGATCCGATGGGATCAAATCTCATCCATTTTTTTTTTCAAGACTGGGACTTGGATCATAATACAGACATCTATTTAGTAGAATATGGTACAACAAGTAGTTTTCTACAAACACAAATGAAAAAAAGCTGTTATGCATGCGGAAACATGATATATGGGTAAATGCATTATAGCTATTTTAAAATAGATCAGCAGATGTTTGAAATGAAAAGTCAATGTATCTGTATGTGTGTAGATATCCATAGTGGGATCATAYGAGGGGGATGTTATTTTTTTATATCTAACCAATTGGATGAAATMCTCCTAACGGTTCACATCATTATAGGACTAGTTGATGAGAGTTACTTAAAAGTCAAGTCAAATTCATTTGAGTTATTCCTTCAACAAGTATTTCTGCTGGGCCTTTATCCTTTTTTTAGGTTCACTAGGGTTCTTATTGGTTGGAACTTCCAGTTATCTTGGTAGGAATCTGATATCCTTATTTCCGTCTCAGCAAATCAATTTTTTCCACAGGGAATCGTGATGTCTTTTCATGGGATCGCAGGTCTGTTCATTACCTCTTAATTTCGTGGAATGTAGGTAGTGGTTATGATCGAGACGAGACTCGGGATTCCCTACAAACTTTTCCTACCCGCCGCCGTTAGCTTCTCCATCGTTCCATTCTACTTTCCGCTCGAGACTCGCCGAACTTTGCCCTCGCCCGTCACTCTCACTCTCTCCCTCTTCAACTGGCGGTTTCTAGGTGTCTGGTAAATGAAAAGGAATCAGGAAAACGTTTGATCAAGAAGTAAAATGAGGAACATTGCAAGACAGGATTGTAACTGGATCGTACGATCAAAAGAAAAACATACACAGAAGGAGATTCCTCCTCTTCCTTCTTGGGACATGGCTTCCTTTCTCTTTAATCTCTGCCATCACCTTGTTCGACTCATCGAGCACTTGGCACGATCTTTGGCAGTAGGAGTCTTCAATCACGTAAACAAATCTGGTGTTGGGTGAAGAAGATCCTATAAACACATGACCTAGCACACTCGAATTAAAGCTCAGAAGATTCATGAAAAAAATCAAGAATTCAGAGAGAGACAGAGAGACCTTGCGAGTTGCGACGCATGGTAAGGCAGGGGGTTGCCTGAGCCGTCCATGAGGAGGATCTCTTCCCTATGACCGTCCATATAATTGTCGACCCTAAAAACCAACTTCCCGTCAGAATCGGTCACCGTAAACCCATTACAACTGAACTAGAGTAACTTTCTCCACACAGTCAGCGATCTACGTACACACATCCTCCCGCTCATACTTCCTTCCTTTGTATGCAGCCAAAAGCACAAGAGCAGTCAAGTTTAATAGAATATAGTATCTCTGCCCGAGTCTACCCATTTCACCCAGGCCTATCCTTCTACATTAATGGCTTTAGTAGCATTATATATTCCAAGACCGTCAGCCCAGCCTTTTCCACTACCTGGACGGGGCTCAAACTGTTTGGTTTATATACTTTTCCAGATGTACTAAATAAGATAGACGAGTTTTTCTCTGGTAATTCCGGAATGATTTTCCACTTTTAAATCCATTGTTCCCACCCTCCAACTCAAACGAATTGTCATTTTCATGGGGTGGGAATTTGATCATTCACTAAAGTCCAAATTAATTTGTTTAGTAAAAGGAACCTACTTTTATATTTATTTCCTAAGATTTGTTGCCTCCGATGTTGGGAGTCAAAAAGAAGCTTTTCAAATTGAACCTATTTCTCATCATGAATTAGTTCCAATATTGCTGCTGAAGTAAATCCAATCAATATTTTTTTTAATAAAAATGTATACCATAAACTACTGTACATATACTTGGATTTGCAAGGTGGATTTATTGATTTGAGGTAGTTCACTGGTAATATATTAAATAGGTAAAAAGCTATATGATCATATAAAGCAAGAAAGGGCATTAGAAATGCCTAACAATGCACAAGGTAGCTTTAACTACCTTCTAGTTAAGGCTGTATTTGGTTGCAATACAAATAAATTTATGCTGATGCAAAACTATGACAGTGCAAATGATTTGAGTGTATGTTCTGACTTGTTTTCTTTTAAATTTTAGCTTATTTTGTTTGGTTGCAGTACAAATGAAGTAAATAAAGACATGAAGCAGAATAAAACAAAATTAAATGAGAATTTGTATTTTTTACTTTTGCACTCACATACATTTGTACTGGTGCAAATAAAATTGCACTGCAACCAAACACAATTTAAGTACAAGGTCCTTGCAATTTACACTAAAAATGACCAGCAAGTAGCAACTATCTGGGTGACAGAAATGAGATTGGATGACTTGATGAAATATTACGCCAAGTTTGCTGTCAGTCTCGGATAAAATCTGTGTTAATAGGCCGAATTGGCTGGTTGTGAGCCCAAAGCTAAGTCTTTGCTCAAGGGCCTAAAGATGTTTGCTGGATATCATCCATCATTGCAGGGTAGCAGATTAGCAGTGTTTTAAAAATTGACTTGGAGGTCGAATCATTTTTGTCTATATATATATATATATATATATATATATATATATATATATA
>NW_010729118.1:1694028-1721260 GCF_000365185.1 Nelumbo nucifera | reverse complement strand
ATATATATGTATAAATACATATTTTCTCTATCAGTAATGTATAATTATGTTTCAGATATAATATATGTATTATTTTATATATAATTTATGTTTTTAATTCAGCTTTTATTTTTTTATTTATAAAAAAAATATTACAAATTGCAACTTGAGATCAGAAAATGTTTTTTTTTTGCAAAAATAGTAGGGCAAAGTTATGGCCTCCGAAAGTTTGTATGCATTTAGTGTGCAACCCACAACCTAATGACCAAGTTGAACAGGTTGACGATTGAATCACCCAGGTTGGACGGTTTTTTACCATGTCAAAGGTAGACCTGTTCATGGGCCGGGACGGGCTTTCACTCTGTATTAACAGATTTTTCTAAGGCCCGACCCCGAGCCCGGCCCTCATAAAAAGCCCGAAGCCCAGGCCTAGGCCCGAGCTCGAAATGTATCCCATGTTGTTACTACTGCTGAAGTGGCTGAATAGAGAGAGAGAGAGTGAGAGAGAGAAATTATAAAGAAAAAAATAAAAAAAAATGTATATATTAAATTATATATATTTCAATAAATATTATATTATTTATATATTTTATATAATATATAAAATACATATTATGTATTTTACAAAATATATAATGCTGAGTCGGGTCGGGCCGGGCTTTTTTGACAAATCCCGATCCCGGCCCGTAACACAGTCAGGCTTATTGTGTTAGGCCCGAGGTTAGGCCCGTGGGCCTAATTACATGACCAAGCCCAACTGGGGTGCGGGCCGGGCCGGGCCATCGGGCTACCCGGCCCATGAATATGTCTAGTCAAAGGTTTTTGACTAACTGATGGGTTTTAACAGAACCGGACCCACAATCCTTGTTAGGTCAACGACAGGTTGAAAACACTATAGTATAATATTCAACTATTATATTGGGAATGGCAACGAGGCGGAGACTATAATCCACATCCTCATTTCTGCCTACAATCCCTGTTTGGGATAAAAGTTACCTTCCATCCGTGATCCACGACAAAGACAGGTTCCCATGGGGACTTGAATCCTCGAAATTTTTTTAATTAAAAGTATTTTTTGGAAAACAGATTTTCTTAAAATAGAAGAAAAATAATATTTAAAATTTATTTTGATATATATAATATAAATAAAATTATAAATAACATAAATAATGTCAAGGTGGGGTGGGGACTTCACTCTGCACCCTGCCCCCGCCAATGCAATCTCTTATAATATGTAAAAACTGAAACAATGAAGGATGTCTCTTAAAAAAATAAATAAGTAAATAAGGAAGGATGACGTTAGACCATCTAAGGTATAAGCCCTTCAAAAAATAAAAAGCTTTTAGCAGAATAACTTGTACTTTGGTCAGAGAGATGGTAAGCTTTCAACTCGAAAAATTATTGCAGAAAAAAGCTAAAAAAATTAATACAATTTATATCAAAGCCAAGATTAAAAAACTGTAAGGAAAGAAGGTCATGTGAAGCAAGAATATTGACAAAGCAATGTTTAGAAGCAAGTAGCTAATGGAGAAAGATTGATCTGTTAAAAGGATTTCGATGGAGTTTAGAGGAGAAAAAGGTAAGGGCGTCAGGGTAAGGTTTTTAACCAAACTTAAATTATAGAAGATGAGAAAAAGAAATGTGAGGAGGGAGTTTATTGTGGTCTTTTACATTGTTTAGTTTTAAAAATAAATAAATAAAGAGGTTCACCGGTCTTCACTGGTTCACAATGGGCCACTATCAATGGGCTTATATATAGAGGTGTCAATTCACTGGTTTTGGTTTGGACCCCAAAATCAACTTGGATGGACTGGACAGACCAACAAGACATATTGATTTGGATCAATCCAAACTTAATAGTCCAAAATATTTATTGGATTCCAGGTCCATCCCTAATGAATTTATATTGGATTGGATTGAGTTAATATCTAGTAAATTGATAGAAAGTAAGAATATAAGTGTCAATGGACCAGGTTTGAGTGAAATAATACAAATTCAAACAAACTTAATTGAATGACTAGACATTAAATTAGACCTGTCCAAAATAATCTAAAATATTCATTAAATTGGATTGGACCGGATCCATTTGTAAAGAACTCACATTAGAGTAGATCGGATTTAATTGACACCCCTACTTTTGCATAACGCATGTTGAACACGCTGGATAGCTAATGTTTATTTTTAATTTTGTTGCAAGAGTATAAATGTAAAAAATAAGTGGGGGTGCTTTCATAAATTTGTCAACACACGAGAGGCACCAACCCAATTTGATTTTGTTAAATGACATCATTTTGATCAGAGATGCAAACGATGAGGATAAATAAAATTCAAATCAGTATGGTCCATAGTTTAGACTTTAGAGTGACAATTGATAGGAAAAAATAAAAATACAACTCTAAAAAAGATAGGCGGCTTGCGGGGAATCCAACTTGATTTATTGTCGTCTGAGGTCTGACCTGCTACAATAACTTGATGGGCTATCCAACTTGGATTTTCTCAGCCCGAATCATATCCAAATCTTCGAGAGTTCAACCCAACCCATGAAGTTCCAAACGAAGCCCAACATCATTATAATTGCATTGCAGTTCTATCAGCCCAAATCCTAATCTTTGAAAAGTTACAGTAATCCAACAGTCAGAAGCTGTGGTGGGATGTGCCTGGACCGCTGGACTAGACCCAAAAATTGCTCCCATCACCCTACTCCAGAGGAAGCAATCAGTATCGGTGTGACGTTTCCTCAATGTAGTTTAACAATCAGGTCCCATGTAATCAATATCAATGCATTTTCACAATCTCAATCCTTGTGCTTTGTTTATTTTCAATGGATCCCACATCCCAATTCCCAGGTATTATCACATTGACAATCTGTTTGTGGAAGGTAAGCAAAATAAATTAAAAGTGGGTTAGGGGGGCATTTGAGATGACAACTCACTTTCAGAGATTTTACATTTTAGAAGCTTTTATTTATTTATTTTAGCTTCTTAAATTACTCCTGTGGAATAGACAGTTTCAAAAATTGGAATTCTGCTCTGCATTCTGTGGGAGAAATGCTTTTCAACAAAAGAAATAACAGGAAGCAAACAATGGGAAGGGAAAGACAGCCATAGAAAAAATTTCACCTAACCACTGCCAAACAGGATGTCCACTCACAGTCTCAAATAGGACAGGTGCCTATTCCTTTCCTTCGTTTGCAGTGCTGGCTGCAATCTCATAAGAGACTGGATCTACTCCTCACACCTAGTGCCTCATATGCACATCCTATCATGCATTGGGAACATCTCCTGTACTTATTAGTTATTATTCACGGGAGATGTTCTTAATGCACGGTGGATGTGCCTGTGAGGCGCCCATTTGTGGGGAACAAATCCCGTCACGTCTCACAAACGGAGAAGACAGAACACGTGTGAGGTATACCACCATCCACATCACGAGCCACGAGGGATCAGTTCTACCAAACGTTCCCTGGCGCCAACCCCGTTAGCTGACCTTAGGAGTTAGGTTGGACGACGACCCTATTAGCACTTCCACCGAAAAACTCCCACCTACCTCAAATGATGTAGACGCCCTTCAAATGAAAATGAAAATGGTTCTGCTTTCTTTGCCATTTAAACAATGACCTCTCTCTCTGGCTTTTCTTTTGCCTCCCCCCCCACCCCAATTCAGCCCAACTACTCTTGGGAGAAGGCATTGGAGATGGAGCCTCAAAACGACAACAAATGGCATTCCATCCTTCATACATTTTTTACCCAACTATTGTGGCTAAGTAGTGTAATGACCAATAAAATTAACCACCCAAATCATAAGACCCATTTCTTCTGGTACAGTCCCTTGTGGAAATACCTTAACCACAAATTATTATATGAGAGTTGGGCCAATTGTTATGCGTTCCAGTATTTGAATGTGAGGTGTAGAAGAGGAGTTTGGATCTCCTGCCAATAAAGCATGTTCTAAACCCTATCAACTTCATCTAACATCGCACATCTCACCATGAGACTGAGACCCATCATATATGAGTTGTGCAATGAGAATATCTTCAGGTAGATTGTTAACTCTCCCACATTTGATTTAAGTCCATTAGTTTCTTCTGTGTTTCAGTTCATTTAACATGGCTTATGATATTTTAGTAAAAATGCCGGTTTTGGCGACATTGGTGGAATAGCACAGGCCTCTAGGAAATGATAGAACTCAATCCACATTTGTAATGTAAAGAAAGTTGTGTAATGTGGCACTTCTCTGCCTTGCACACTAAACCCGTTTTGGCTTATGTGGGTGAAGATCTATATCTATCTACACTATTATTGAAAGTGTTAATCAAAGTGTTAAAATTTTGTTTGAAAAAAATATATCCCAAATTTTTAATTTGTTCCCTCTTTAATTGTAATGGCTGAAATGTAATTTGAACAGTCACTTTTTCTTCATTCAAATCCTTCTCATTAAATCTTAAATTTAAGACATTAATTTGCATTATCATTCAATGAATCCTACTCTTAATTAGAATTCCTCTATCTTTTAATTTGGTCATGATGGTGCGCAATCTGGTAGCTCCCTGCTAGAGCACAGCTCGGGCGTCATACTAGATAGGTCGCTTGGTCGAGGTATAAGGAAAGAGAGAAAAGATCAAAGTACCTAGGCTACTTTACCTACTGTGGGCACTCCAATGTTTAATTTAGCTAACTGAAGTTTTCTGAGAGCTAGAAAGCAAATCACGCATACTTTATAAGGTTGGAGGTGAGGCCCTTATATAGGCGAGCTGTCGTGAACCTTACGAAATGTGTGGGATTTCCAGTCTATCTGGTTTGGAGGTGGTTTCATGCCTGGAAGTGGGCTCCATGTAAGTAGGTAATGTTTGTTGAAAGCGATAACCAACTCTTCCAACATGGTGTCATGATCCCAGGGAATTTGGAGGTGATAGACCGCTTAAGGGCGAGGTCACTCGGCATGTCAAGTAGGTCGCTAACCAAAGTCAGGTCAGATCAGTGGAAGCAGGTCACCTCTTAAGCCGACTTGAGGTCTTGCCTAGCGGTTCACAGTTCAGCCTACAAGGGTGGTACCGAGGTCATCGATGTAGTTATGAAGTGTCCAAGGTGCTCATGGGGTCTGCTTACGGGGTGCCGAGGTGTCACTCTGCTATTATGCAATGCCATGTGTCATGATATCACTGGAGGACCAAATTACCCCTACTCCCAAGTCTAGCGTGATTAGTCCGGTGAGGGAGTAGTCTTAGCCCAAGGTCCAGCTTAGGCACAAGGTAGCGTACTGGGGATGCATGAATGCCATGCAACCATTAGGTTGTGCGGTAGTCAAAAACGCATTAAACTGATTTTGCCTCAAAATATGAATCATCGTGTCCTTTCCAACCATTGGATCCAACTAATTTCAACCATCCATAGTTCAGTTCATGCGTCTATAATTAGGACCCTCGGGGGCCCATTTCTCTCATCCCTATCTTTGGAGTTCTGGTGAGATCATGGAGCTCGGCGTTGTCAGAGTTATCGGTGTTGTTGGCGATGTCAGTTTATTTGTCTTAGGTGAGTCATCTCCCTTAGTTCTATTTTGTTCATAATGTCTGATAGTGATTTCGGGGAAGAGAGGGGTCCATCCTGCCAAGCCGAAGAAGGGACTTCGACTCAATACCAATAGGGTTCTCATAAGAGGGCCTCGTCTTCCCGTAGGGCTAAAGCATTGGACTAGTTTGGTCCCACTGAGCTCTTTGCCGAGAACATCTACGAGATCACAACTCGATACAAGATTCTAAATCAGTTCGGATATTCCCTTCCCCTTGGGCAGTACCCATGGGAGCACAAGAAAGATGAGGTCGCTATCTTCGAGGAGGCCCTGAAAGCAGGTCTTCGATTCCCCCTTCATCCAATTATTCTCGAGGTGTTGAACTATTATAACATTAGCTTAGATCAACTTCATCCCAACTCTATTAGGACCTTGATCGGCACCATCTCCTTCTATCACCACGTCGACTTCCCCCTAGATCTTAAGACCTTCACCGGTATATGCCATTAAAGAAAAATCCTTTCAAAACTCCTGGGATGTATAGTCATTACTTGTCCACCACCCTAGGTGTAAGCTGTTGAACGACTTCCCCTCCAAAGTACCGACCTAGAAAAGGAGGGGAAGCCGTTCTTGATGACCTGAAGAGAGGGAATAAGGGACACCAGGGAGGAAACTCTGAGTGGGCAAATGTAGATGATGGTACAAGTTCTAGTGGACCAGAAGTCAATGCTGAGTGAGTACTTAACCAAGGAGAAGCAAATTCAGGTTGGGTTGAGTCCTCCAAGTAGGTCGTCGTGTGAAGCTTGGGCATTCCCATTCTTTTTCTTTTTTACTTTCTCTCTCTCTCTCTCTTTTTCTTATAGTTCGGCTCACCCTTAGATTTCTCGTGCAAGAAACATGTTAGGCATGCCAACTTCCAGGTTGTTCCAGGCCATGAAGAGGAAAAAGAGGAAGGTGGCTCACCAAGAGGTAACTCAAGTCGCTACTCCAGAAGCCGCTATGCAAAGTGCTACTTAGGATGTGCTAGTAGTTGACCTAGTAGAGGGAGATCAGCCAGAAAGGACATCACTACAGCTTGAGGTCGCCCGTACATCTGATGAGCCCCTTCCACCACCCAAGATCGAGGCGATCGGTGGTTTGAATGCCGAGACCAATCTTAAGGAAAGGCACACCATCATGGACTTCCGAACCGCCTTGGTGAAGAGCAAGGGGTCGTCTTTCCAGAAGAAGTCACGAGGCTTTGTGAATCACGTCCCAGTGAGCTCGATGGAAAGTTTATGCGTTGCCTCATGATGGTATGTTCCCGACCTTCCCATTGTATTCATTTCAATCTCCATTCTAAACTTATTTCCCCTTTTCTCTTTTGTAGGCGAACACTTTGGCGCACTCCTTGTTGGGGCAGGCAAAGGAAAATTTGGCGAGGGCCCAAGCTGTCAAGGAAGGAAGCGGCGGAGTACAGGTCCTAAATTGAGAGGGCTGTCCTTCTCATCAGTGACCTAAAGGACGAGCTCGTGGAGGAGTGGAGTCGCACTACGGACTTGACAAGGGAGGTCGAGAAGCTGACCGAGAAGCTCGAGCTTGAGGACAAGAAGTTGTAGGAGAAAGAAGTCGAACTCATTGAGAAACAGTCGAAGTTTCTCGACGACGTCCATGCTGCCAAGGTCCATGCAGTTGAAGAGTTCAAGACTTCGTCAGCGATTCAAATCGTGTGGGATGCTAGTAGCCTCAATGTGCCCAGAGTTCGACCTCAACAAATTAAGGTACTCAGCGTGCACTAACAAGATGATGGGTTAGATCGATCAAGAGCCTAACCTCGAGGAGGAGGAGGAGGGCGAAGTCGAGGGCAAGATCTGATGCTGTTGTGGAAGGTGTTGGTGTGGAGGGCGTGGGGGCAGACGAGCCTCGGAATGTCTGACTTTCTTTCCTCTTTTCTTGGACCCCCAAGTATATACATTATATGTCGAGCCTCCGAGCTTGACTTCCTTTGTTTTTCTTTCCTTTTTGAGGAGCGATGTACTCTTTTCTTCATCTGTTTAATGGAGACAACTTTTCGCACATCATGTGTCTTTATCTTTTTGCCTTAAAGTACGCTAAGTGTTAGAAATACAACCCGAGGTGTCAAAGTAACGAGGTGCACCAGTTTCCTATATGCCAAAGTGACTAGAGTTATGATTTTGGCTAAGTTAGAACGATGTCGTGTCATCGAACTGTCGACGCATTTCGAGGTCGGCATAGGGGGCCTTAGAGCTGAAAGTGGTTTGGCTTCCCCTTATGTACAACTTAGCTGAAGTGCTCATAGCGTAGATCGGCTAGACCAGGTTGCCAGGGCAGGCAATCTAATTTTTCACACTTAGTGAAATTTATAGTCTTTTGCGGATGCAGCCCGAAACTTCTAAACTCTTCATAGATAATATCCCCTTAAGTTGTCGACATTCCACGCACGGGGTACCTGCCTCTCCTTCAATATTTCGAGCTCATACATACTCTCACCAATCACCTTGAGAACTCTGTAGGGCCTTCCCAGTTCGGACCTAGCTTCCCCACATCGGGCTTAGGTACCATAATCTTCCTGAGTACCATATTGCCAACTCGAAAGTGGCGTCTCTTAACTCGAGCGTTATAATACTGAGCTACTTATTGTTGGTATGTTGTAGTCCAGATATAGGTTATGTCACGAACTTCTTCCTCTAGGTCAAGGTTGGTCCGCAACTCATCCTCGTTAGCCTCCTCATTGTACGTCTCAGACCGCAAGGTCAACACCTTGATCTCAACTGGAATGGCAGCCTTCGTCCTATAAATTAGGTTGAAAGGAGTATTGCCAGTCGTCATCTTGATTGGAGTTCAGTAAGCCAAAAGGACACTAGCAGCTCGTTCACCCACAAACCCTTAGCTCGGGAGAGCTGAGCTTTGAGTCTACGGAGTATCGCCATATTCATCACTTCAGCCTAACCATTTGCCTGAGGGTGAGCCACTATAGTGAAATTTAGTTGGATTCTCATCTCAACATACTAATTCTGAAATTTTATGTCTTCAAACTATTTCTTGTTGTCTGATATCAACACCTTGGGGAGTCTGAATCTGTAGATGATGTTTTTCCAGAAAACGTTCTGCACATTCCAAGTTGTAATGGATTCCGGTGAATCTGCTTCCACCCACTTCGTAATGTAGTCAACTGCAATGACCAAGAACCTTCTCTGCCTAATCACATGTGGGAAGGGGCCGAGGATATCTATCCCCCACTATGTGAATGGCCATGGGGTGGTAAGGTACCTCAGGTCGGCAGCGAACTGATGTGGTATGTTAGCATGCCATGGCATTCGACTAATTCCAGTGCGTCTACCTTCATTGTAGGCCAGTAGTAGCCTTGTCATAGTGCTTTCTAGGTGAACGCCCTACCCCCCATGTGTCCTCTGCAAAGACCTTCATGGATCTCGTGTAGCACCTGGTTTGCTTTAGTTGGGCACAAGCAATGTAGGTAGGGGAGCACGAATGACCTGCAATATAATTGCTCGCTAATTATTACAAAACAAATTGATTGCCACTCTACCCTCCGAGCTGCATTGTACTCTACAGGTAGGGTCCCATGGCGCAGATAGTCAACGAGCAGATCCATTCAACTCATCACTACATTCAAAACAAGAGCGGCCTCTTCTGCCACCCTTTCTATGTTAGGTCATGGCAGGTCTTCAATGTAGATCGTTCTCTTCGTAGTGTTTGTCGCACTAGCTAGCATCAAGAGCACATCGGCTTTTGTGTTCTTAGACCTCGGCACTTGTTGGATGTACCAAGAGTGAAAGTTGGGCAGGAGCTCTCTAACCTCGGCCAAGTAGACCGACATGGCGGGCTCCCAAACCTCATATTGCCCGTTCACTTGATTCACCACTAGCTGCGAGTCGCTACACATCACGAAATGTTTCGCACTGACCTCCTTCACCAGTGATAACCCAACTATTAGGACCTCGTACTTTGCTTCATTGTTCAACACTCGAAATGTAAACTATAGAGCATACTCTATTTTCACCTCGCTAGGTCCATAGAGTATCAGTCTAGCTTCGCTTCTGCGCTGATTGGACGAGCTACCCATATGGAGGATCCAGAGCTCCTCCTCCCAAGTCAGGCCAGATGCTGAACTGGTTTATGCCTCCGAGGTGGTCACGAGCTTGAAAAATTTAGGGATAGGTGTTTTGAATGTGCACTCAATGATGAAGTCAGCCAAGACTTGCGCCTTGATTGCTGGGCGTGGCTCAAACCTGATGTCGTACTCACTAAGCTCGATTGCCCATTTTGTCAGCCTACCCAAGACCTCATGCTTCTAGAGGACTTGCCTTAGGGGTTGATCAGTTAAGGCCACAACAATATGGGCCTAAAAGTAAGGACGCAACTTACGAGCTGCTAGCACCAGCAAAAAGGCCAGCTTCTCGATGTTTGGGTACCTGGTCTCCACAGCGTGCAGGACTTTACTCACGTAGTAGATAGGTTGCAGCAATCTGTCCACCTCGCAGATTAGGACCGAGCTTACTACCTCATCACTCGTGAAGAGGTAAAGTTTGATCTCGTCCCTAGGTTCCAACTTGTTTAACAAAGGTGGTGAACTGAGGAACCTCTTGAGCACATCAAACGCGAGCTGACAATCTCCAGTCCACTTAAAACCTATGTTCTTTTTTATGGCCTTGAAGAACAAAAGGCACCGCCCAACTAAATTAGGCGTACACCGGTTCAGGGTGGCTATCCGACCTATTAGCCTTTGAACTTCTTTAATAGACCTAGGGGGTCTCATATCTAGGATGGCCTGGATTTTATTCGGTTTGGATTCGATGCCACATCGATTCACTATGTACCTAAATAACTTGCCCAACATGACCCCAAAGATGCACTTGTTTGGGTTGGGTTTTATGTTGTATTTTCTTAGAAACACAATTAAGATTGGAAATTAAAGAGTTCAAAAATTAGGTTTTCACAACCATATCATCAACATAAGCCTCAATTTTATTTCCAATTAAATAAAAAAAACTTTCTTTACAAGACGCTAGTAGGTCACTTTATCATTTTTTAAACCAAAGGGCAGAACTTTGTTTACAAAGCACTAGTAGCTCCCTACTGGAGGATAGCTTGAATGTCGGACTAGATAGGTCGCTTGGTCGAGCTGTAAGGAAAGAGAGAAAAGATCAAAGTACCCGGGTTATTTTACTCGGTGTGGGTACTCCAATGCTTAAGTTAGCGAACTAGAGTTTTCTAAGAGCTAGAAAGCAAGAGAGAGCTAGAGAGCTTGAGTGTTAAATCACATATACCTTATGAGGTTGGAGGTGAGGCCCTTATGTAGGAAAACTACCGTGAGCCTCACAAAACACGTCTAGGATCTCCGGCCCTTGTGGTTCAAAGGTGGTTTCATGCATAGAGGTGGACTCTGTGTAAGTAGGTAATATTTATCCAATCCCGCCCGAAATAGGAGAGGTGATAACCAGCTCTTCCAACGTGGCATCATGATCCCATGGAATTCGGAGGTGATAGTCCGCTTAAGGGGGAGGTTGTTTGGCACGCCAAGCATGTCACTAACCAGAGTCAGGTCAGATCAGTGGAAGTAGGTCACCTCTTACACCGACCTAAGGTCTTGCCTAGCTATTCACAATTCGGCCTACCGGTGTGGCATCGAGGTCATCGATGCAATTGTAAAGTGTCCGAGGTGCTCCTGGGGTCTGGTTACGTAGCGTCGAGTTGTCACTCCGCTATTCTGCAATGCCACATGTTGTGATATCATTGGAGGACCAAATTACCCCTCATTAGGTCCCTCTCTAATTATGAGGGCACAAAATGTAATTTGAACTACTATATTTCTCTTCATTTAATTCCCTCTCAATAAATCTTATATTTAGGGTACTAACTCACATTCTCTCGTTGAATCCTATATTTAAAACTACTTTTTCACTAATAAATTCTATCAACTATATTTATATCCAATACTTTTAACAATATAAAACATGTGCTTTTTAAAATTGAGCCAAAAATGGAATATACTTGTGGCAAGTAAGCAATTCAACCATCTAGGTTAAATGCATCAATCCATTATGTCATAATGAAATTGAAAAAACTTTTACAATAGAAATAATTATTTAAAAATGAAATATGATTTGGATTCTTGGAATAGGTGCCTCAAATTAGAAATAGAAATAAATATTAATATCATAATAAATAATAATTGTTCTTCTTAATGTTAGAAATGAAATATAAGGATCCATTTGGTTCCTTGGAATAGGTGCCTCGAATTGGAATCAAAATGAATGGCACATTCCAATTCCAACCGTTTTTTGGTTGGAATGGGATTATGATTCCCATTTTTGGAGGAATAAGATTCCCATTCTAGAGTCCGTCAAGAAGTAAAGAACTTATGACAAAAAAAAACCCCAAACCATAATATTAATAAATTAATGATAATAGACAAAGATATTTATTATTAAATATAATAATAATAATACTAATAATAATAAAGTATAAATAAAATATTAATTCAATATAACTAAAGTAATAATAAAATAAGAATATTAATAATTTAAACAATAATAATATAATATTAATAAATTAATAATAATAAATAAAAATAATATTTATTAAATAATAAATAAGTACTAATAAGATATTAATAAACTATAATAATAAAATAATAAATAGACTGATATAAAATTGCAAATTTTTAGTTAATTCCGATTCGAATTCCAAATGAACCAAATAGAAATAATTGGAGTCTAATTCCTATTCCTATCAAAACCAAACAAGCATTGGGAATAGGTGGTTCCGACTATGATTCTAATTCCAATCCTGATCACAAACCAAATAGACCTTAAATTTAAAACCAATACATGCTATTGTATCAACAATTCAATGTTTGAGTCAAATGTGTCAACCCTTGATATCATAATTAAATAAAAATTAAAAATAAGTGTAATAAATAATAGTTGTTTTTATTGATATTGAAAATAATATATAAAATTTAAAACCAACCCAAAAATGAAATTATTTTCGTGATGGTGGGTCGGCAATTCAACCTCGCGGGTTATATGTGTCAACCCTTGATCTCATAATCAAATAATAAAAACTTTATAAAATTATAAAAATGCAAAATATGAAAAATGTAGAAACTCTATAGAAAACATTTGGGGCACATCTCTAACATTTTATAGGATAAAAGACTTAAACCTCCCTTGACTATTTTCCTAAATACTGAAACCTCCTCTCTCTCTTTTGAAAAATGACTAAGGCTTTCCCTGTTTGATGATTTCATTGGACAAAAACCTCTCCTCTCTTAACAATTCCGGAAAAATCCCATTTGCATGTAACATTACATGTGGATGAAACTTTATTAAAAATCTAATTTTACCCCAAGAACACCACAAAACCCTTGCCCTACCCATCATCAAATTTCATTGGGATTGATCAATTTGTATAAATTTCTCCACGAAATCCCTTATAAATATCTAAAGTTTAGAAAAGAACAAATGAAATCTTTCCTCCTTTAACTATTGAATTGAAAGGCAACCCCAATTGTTATGTTAAGTTTCTTCCCTTTCTTAATTTCATGCAAGACTTTCAATGCATCAAACCCAAGAAGAATCATGCCATCACCAGAATAAGTTAAGCCAACAATACTTGTTTATGAATTACCCTTCTTTCTTCCATCCTTGCACCTGTAACAAGTTAAATAACACCAATTTGGAGGAGCAATTATTAGAAGATAACCTAATTTGGAGCATCCTTTTTGCAACAGTGTTGTTTAAGCCTTCTTTTCAACATTAGGTTGAACTCCAATACGCTTGTGGACAACATCGATGGTCTCTTTATAAAGCTTTCTACCAAATAAGTCAAGCTCATTTTGGTTACACCAATTGATTGTAAAGAACAATATGACATCTACATCATCAGTGACCATCAAGTCTATATTTAGGTAAATTTTGGGGTCATTCGGTAAGTTTTTTTGGGAAGATCTTCTAGTAGCTCTGATAGTTAAAAGATGCATTGAGCTTTTGCATGAAGATCTAAGCAATCCGAAGCTAGTTTGGCTACCGTGCATTTTTCTGTATCTTTTCGCATGAGAATAAAGCGAGAAAGATGAGAAAGACTCCATTTGGAGCTTCCCGTAATCAACCCAAAATGGGTTTCTCGCGTCTTTTCGATGCATCGACTTTTAGCGGATAAATCTGTTATGAATCAAATAGAAAAAGACCACGACACGATTTACCTAGCTTGTAAACAGCCAAAACACTATATGGAAAAACATGCCAAACAAGGCATTCATCTATGAACGTCACTTCTAGGAGTGATAGAGTTTTTCTTTATGAAATAGTTTTGGCAAGAACGTTTACAACAACAACACCAAAGCCTCAACCCACCACAACTACATCACATCGAATAGTTAAGGATGGACAAGATAATGATGGCTTGTACCATTCATGACGAAGGAGACTACATGAAAACCAAATTGTTAAAGAGTTAAGCTTTACTCATTTGCCTTCTGGTGATTTAACTTCCTGAGTTTGATCGCTTATGAAGTCTGGATTAGGATTATTTGTTTGATACGGATCCCAAATGAAGAACAGGCCCTACCCATATTACTTTAGTGGTTTGATTAATCAAAACTCACCAATATAATGACTCATGTTAATTTATATATTAATTTAGTTTATAGTATTTAATAATTTAATTATCCACCTTTTATTTGCTAGGGTATAGTTTAAACAATATATTACTTTAGTTAATATATTAATATATTTTATATTATAGTAAATAACACTTATATTAGTTAACACTTAGACAAAGTTAATTTAATTTCTATATAGTTTTAGTTTATATATTGGTAATAATTAACTAATAAGGATAACTCAATTAATGTAATTTAAGATTATAGACGTTTACCTTATTTACATATTAATAAAGACTTAGCCTATTGGTACTAAATATATTATTAAATGAATTATGTTAATTATTAAATCACCTATTTACTAAGTTGGCATGTATTAATGGGCAAATTACATAAACCTCCACTCTTACTTTCACCTAGGCAAAAACCACCCCTAAATAACTTAAATAGGTTATAATATATTTATTTTAGTTAATAATAAGTTACTAAATCCAATAAATATAATGCACATTTATCTAACAACACATGATCCAAAAATAATATTTGGATTTGATTTGGAGGGTTTTTCTCGAGTGGAAATGTCTTAATGCTCTTCCTACTCTAATATTATTTTATTTAACACATCCCATGCGTTACAAAAAAGTATGTATTAAAAAATTAATAATAAAATTAAAATCTATTTAAATTCAATTTAAAATGTAAAAATTAATACTTTTTTTTTTGGTATTACATAGTACCAATACAGGGAAACTTGGGGTGGGGACAAAGCAAGGTGCATGTGATGTCTACGGACCATACCAGAGAGAAATTACTCCATTTTACACCGATATTGATTGACCAACTCAACCACTAGATGGATTGAATCTAGCTTGGCCAATTAGAAATGTCATAAGGTTTTCTTTGCATTGGTTTCTTTTAACAAATCTCATGCATCACACAAGTACCAACTAGTTTTTGATAAACTATGGCTTCGAAAAAATTGATAATAAAACAATCTCTTGGCAACCAAAATAAATGAACCAGCGGTAAATATTGCCACATGACACACCCATGGTGCCAATGTTATTAGAAAGCATGTATGATTATCATAATTTACTATAGTTATTCCTTTTGAGTGGGGTTTCTACACTTTGATTGATTGACCTGTAACAAGATGCAATGCCATTGAAGGATTCAGATAAATGGTAAATATTATACATAAGTTTTCAATGTTATTAGTTCATCATTTTGTTCTATGGTTTCTGACTTAATGAATCTTGTTTTATATAAGAAGGTTGAGTCCAAATTATAAATTGTCTAGGTGTAAGGTGATGGTGATGGCAGTTTTGGCTTTGAAATCGAGAAGAAGGGACAAGTAGTGGGACGAGAATGAGGTTTCGAACTAGGGAAGGCTTAGGAAAAGAATGAACTGAAAGGATACACACTTCCAAAGAGGGAATCTCTAGTTGTAAGCGAAGGGGAATGCTTAATTGCTTATATGTGCATGGAATGAAGAATTCAAAAACTTTTCTAAGGCAATTAGGTTCAGATCCCTAGGTTGATTCAATATGGACATGCCTGGGATCATAGAGTGGGGGTCAACTATCAGTGTATATAGATTGTCATTATCACCTTTTCATAATCATACCACATGTCATATGTGGGAATATTTCCCCATAAAATAAAGCATAAAAGTACAGAGATGTTCCTGATGCAAGGCTGAAAAGGCTGTTCAAACAGTATTCGAACGGGCCTTGCAATAACTAAAGCCGATCTCCTTATGCAGAGCACGCACAGGTCTACATAGGCTTCTTCCGAGGGTCACAGTTGTCCATCAATCATTATAGTGACCTAACCCTCACTAAAATGCCGTGATTTGAGACATTCTTTCATATTACCAAGTTGACATACGAATCCATACTCTTACACTAAGTGGGGCCAATAAAACCCGCCCCCCTTTACTAGTTTTAATTCTTCATCATCTATAAATTAAATTATATTAAAAAATCTAAAAAATATATAAATGAATTAAAGCTATTTTATTTAGTAAAAAAGGGTTATAAATTTTAAAAATATAACATAATTTAATAAAAATAAATATATAAATTAAATATGAAATAAAAATATATGTGGAAATTGAACACGCACGCGCGTGCACACACATACATATATATTGATAATTCTTTTATGGATTCATGTGAAAAATGTCCTATCATCTTAATCAAAATCCAATACTCTAAATCTCACTATGAAATTGTTGCAAATCCATGTTTAGATACCTCAAGTTTGCCCTTCCATATATTTAACATGCAAACTCATTAGACATATAAGGGCAATGCAGCTCATTATAGAGCATATAAGAACAATTGTCAAAGACCCATTTGCCGGAAACAGGTATCATGTCACTGGATTTCCTAACTATCAGTTGGATTTCATCATAAAATCAATCGGCATAGTTTTCTTGCCAGTGTACTATAGTGGAGGTGCATGTAGCAAATCTATCCAAACTTGTTGAACTTGTAAAAGTCTCATTTATATCCATGGAACCAAAACAAACACAAGTGTAATTTGAGAAAATGTAATAGAACATAAAATTCAAGTGGGTAAAATCATAACATAACAAATAGGAATTCATAAAAAATCATGATTTAAAAATATGAAAAATGGGAAAACCATTAAACTATTAAGCTAAAGAAACACAAAAAAAGCTTCAACACAACTAGACCCAAATAAATTGAAATGAATTAAATCATTAATGGAAAGTAGAACAATAGGTTCCAATTCCTATGCACATAGATATTGATTTTGGTTTTTGACTTCAAAGGCTTTTGGAGGTGCATGAGAGAGTAGTGATGTCCATGTAATAGAAAGATGTTTTTGTGGGTTTGTTGAGTCATGAATGTTTTGCTTGTTGTAGGGGATTGTAACTGCAATAATAAATAGAGAGAATAGAATAGCAAGAAGAGAGGGAAATGGGTTCTCTTCTTCTTGCACAATTTTTGCATCATAAAATAGAATTTGGAGAGTGAATCTTCGTTCAATGACAACGGGTACACGAGGAGAGCTTGGATTTCTCAATAGACTTTGTGTTGATGGCTTGACAGGAATTTCTATTGAAAATTAATAAGTGACATTCATTGTGGAGTGGAGTTGTTATACTTTCCCTCCTCTCTTGAGAAGTTATTTCCTGAAAAAAAAAAACTATGTTCATAGGAGGAAGAAGACGAAGAGAAGTGCTTCTCCCAACATATCATGAGTTCTAACAAGGGATACTTAGAGGGGTAGCATGGTATATTTGATAATCCCATTTGTCTATTTAATGGTAGATCATCGAAGGGGGCTCATTAGAGGTTTTGAAAAGTCATGGTGATTTTAAGAGAAAAGAGAAAAGGCTATGGTGAGTTTTAGATAATATCCCTTATTATAATTTACATTTAGAAAATCCCCACCATGACACCGCCACTTTTTACATGGTATTGGGAGTAATGTGGTATGGGGCAATTTTGAGCAACATGGGTGAATTTCCATCAAGGAGAACTGTTCTACATGTTAACGAGTAATGCCTTGGATATGCATCCGTCACATTTGGATATATGCATCTGTTCCACTTTGATATATGGGTGAATTTCCATCAATATTCTCGTAGTGTGTGCGTTGTTCTTAATTTTGGACAAAATGTGTGAATTGAAAGTGTCCACACCTAAAGGTGGACAATTGTTCTAATCAATCAACATCATACTTGTTGATTCCATACATCTCACATACAACTTGTGAGATAATCTATATAGTCAATCATGGATGAAGAGTTCTTATAAATTGAAAAAATAATACAAAACAGTAATGGATAGAATAAATCACTAATATGTAATTACTAATAAACATATATATATATATATATATATTCATCATATATGACAAACTTTAAAGGAAAAATGTATAGAATATGAATTTATTTAATAATAAAAAAATCATTTTTATTAACAAAAGGACAATAGAAATAATTTAAAATACCTTCAAATACTTTTTTATTAACAAAAGATATTGGAAATGGTTCAATGTTAAAAAATTTATCACAATATTGCCATTGAATATTAAAAATAATTTAAAATTATAATTAAATAATTTATAGATAAAATAAAATAAAAATTAAATATACTAAAATAAAAATTGTGACAAATAAGCATTACAAAACATTATATGTTAATCACTAGCTTCACTTAGTGGTTGGTTCACATTAGTCTAGTATCAACATATTAGTTTCATTGCCAATATCAAATCAAGCTATAGTTCTATCATGGATGGGGTGGATGGTCTCCATCCGTGAATTTTACCTATGAACAACAATATATTGGAAAATGGATGATCCTTACCCACAACATATTGTAGACAGAGACAACCCACAATGAACATAACAGTCGCATGTCTTGTAGATTTGGACCAAGATGGTCTTGTTCACAAAATATTCATGCACTTGAATACAACCCTAGTACTTCCCTAAACCAAACTATCAAATGAAAGAAGAAAGAAGATGAGAGGGTGAGATGGACTAATTGCATTCGAGAGGTATCAAAGGTCTAAAGGGTAAAATTGGGTTTATAAAAATAGTATAATGGGTATGTAATGTTATATGTAAATAGAATGATACAAGCAATTATCGTATGGGTAGTATACTAGTATTTGTTGTATTTCTAGAACTTTGGGAATACCTTAAGTAGGCAACTAAGGGTCTATTTGGTTTGTTAAAATAGGTGCGTGGAATTGGAATCGAAATGGCCAATTCCATTCCAATTTTTTGTTTGGCAAGAATGGGATTCCCCGTATGAGGGAAGGGTCATTCCCTTAGGAATGGGATCCCCAATCAGAGTTTGTCAAGAAGTAAAGAATTCATGACAAAATACCCACAAACCACAATATTAATAAAATAATAAAATAATATTAAATTATTAATAACAAACAAAGTAAAATATTTATACAATATAATTAAAGCAATAATAAAATAATAATAATACTTATTAAATAATAATAAAAATATTAATAATTAAATAATAAAATATTATGAAAGTAATAATAAAACAATAACAATAAAATTAGAATATATTAATAATTAAAATAAAAATAAAATACTAACATATTCATTATTAAATGATAATAAACTAATTTTAAAATAAAAATAATAAAATATTAAAAACTAATAATAAAATAATAATAATATATTAACTAATTATTCATAAATTCATGATAAATTCTAAGATATTAATTATTAAATACTAATAAAATAATAATAAAAAGTACTAATAGAATAATAATTATATATTTCTAAATTATTAATAAGATAATAATAAATTAATACAAAATTGAAAATTTTTAGTTAATTCCGATTCCAAAATAAACCAAACAACAACAATCATAATGATTCCGATTTCGGACTTAAGCAAACAAGCATATGGAATAGATGATTGTGATTCCGATTTTTGGGGATTCTGATTTTGATTTTATTAACAAACCAAACAGACCCTAATTGTCTATGAGGTATTTAATTTAAACAATTTATTAAAAAACAAAGGGTACTTTAAATAATTAATAATCCAAAAAGGAATGAATTTGGTGGTAAAATCGTGTAATTAATTTTGTAGAAACCCAAAATAAGAAACCGAACGACCATGATCAAACACGTGGATTCTTTTGTGTGAAGACAATAGATAGGTGTCGCTTTCACGTTGAATATGAAAAATAAATATAGAGGATCGCAGCCCGAGAGCTTGGGTGTGAGACTGTGAGGGGAACATATTGTCTTTGGCCTTTTAAATCCAGAAGCAAAGTGGGTGATGTGTGATATGGGCCATTGTTGTGGTCCCGTGGAATCGGGTGAGTTTTAAGTAGGACTATTCATGGGCCGGATTGGGTCAGTTTATTGACATTTTTCCAATCAATTCGATCTAGTCGATTTACTTAGAAATAAAATCGAAATCGACCCAATACTAAGTAAAATCGACCTGATTGGTTTGAATCGGTTTGGGTCGGTTTTATGAATGATTTTCTCGGTGTGAACAGTAAAGGATTCAAGTCTAAGAAAACAAAGGCTGGATACCTATAAATTAAAAATGATTTGATGGACTAAAACTGATATTTTATATATAATAAATTATATATATAATATGCATATTTCTGAAATAAAGTTGATATATATATATATATTTCATGTATAAAAACCGAAATTGAACCGAATCATCGATTTATATTTTTTGTAACCCAAAACCGACCGATGATAAAAAAAAATGACCAACTTAGATTGGATCAAACCGGATTAATCAATTTAATCGATTTGGGTCTTGTTATGAACAGCCCTAGCTTTAAGTGGTCCGAGTGGGATTCGATCCCTAGAACGAATTCGGATGGGCTCCCCAGTTAGCACGCCCTACAGCCCATCCCCTTGCCAAATTGGGAACATTTCCTGTGGTTGTCATGGAGAGATGTTCCGCGCGAGTGGGGCGCGTTCTGCTGGGATATCCTTTGCCTCGCCAATTACTGATGAATTGTTACTTTACACACGTGTACGATGTAATTCCTGTAGACCGGAGAGGATATTTTAGTAAATAAAGGACTCCCGGCGGCAAATATCCAAGCCAAAATGACCGGATCACGGCTTTCCTACGTACAACGGCCGTCAGACGATCTAGGTTTCCGTTCTGAAAAGGCAACCCAACGAACAGAACAGACTTTACTACATACTCATTGTACCTTATAATATAAACACCCTCTTCTCTCCCACTCCCCCATCTCTCTCCTTGTATAAATTGCTCCAAAGTCCAAAACGCCGTCGCTGAGCTTTGGCAAAGAGGACTCATTTCCCGGCACATTTTTGCCAACAGCAGGGAGAGAGATGGAGATTTTTACTCTCGGTTAATCGCCAGAAAACCATTTGATCGCTGGAGTATAGGCTTTTTAAACGGACATCGTGGTTTTTTTGTTAGGGTTCCGCCAGGGTTTACTTCGTAAGGTTTGATGGCTTCGGAGGATGTCGTCGGGAAAACGAGCAAATCTGCGGTTTCAACGATCGTCAATCTTGCTGAAGAGGCGAAGCTAGCGAGAGAAGGAGTTAAGGCGCCTAGTCACGCAATACTCAGTATCTGCAAATCTCTCGTTGCTGGAGGAGTCGCTGGGGGAGTGTGAGTTCCTCTTCTCCTCGAATTCTCTGTTTTTGGTTCCTGCTGATTTCGTTTTTATTTCCTAATATTTCTGTTGTTGGTTCTATTTATGCTTTTCCATTTTCTGTTCCCCCATTTTCTTCTTCGGGTGGGGGTAGAGTTCGGTTATGTCGCTGGTAATTTAATCCTTTATTAGGGTTTGAGATCTCCCTTTAATGCGATCACTTCAATTGACATATGGCTTAGTTTTTTTCCCCTTTTTCATTGCGTATGATGCAAAGTTAGTTGATCTTCATTTGTTAATGAGTATTTTGTTTTTCATATTCTAGAATAAGGTTCCCCACCCCAGGTTAATTTTTAAACCCGGATGGGAACTACTTGTTATTACATTTGCAATATTTTCAGTTTATCGTTGTTATCCGTACAAATGTCTCATTCTCAAATTTCTCTAGAAAAAATAGAAAACTATGGTTTTCGTAATCTTGTTCGACTACTTGTTCGATTTATTTTGAACGCCGAAGAAACAATTATTTTGGAAGTTCAATACTCCATGGGTTTGCATGAAGTTCAATGCTCCATGGGCTTTGTTTCTAATGACATCTAATTTTGTTTGCTTCCTCAACTGCTAATGTTCAAAACTTGTCTGAAGTTCTGCCGAATTATTCTTAGCATTGCATTTTCCTAAACTTTGGTGTTCATTAGTAGGATGTTTTCGTAAACGATACATCTCGTATAATTGACTGTTGTACTACCTAAGGCTGTTTCAGAATATTTTATTTAATATGGCAGTTCTTACACATGCCATTATGTGGCTATATGCTTCTTCTGAACTTTAGGATACGGTGAAAATGTCTTATAGAAACTTGGGATTTTGTTCCCTGCAGATTCAGAGCCCTCTATTCTATAGCAGTTGTGATTTATTTACAAGTTTATCATATTTAGATTCACTTCATTTAAGATGAACTCATTTGGAACCGGGGTTCTCAAGGAGGTAAAGTTGTGCAATCCAATGGTCTTGTACAAGCTCTGGCTTGCCAGTGTCATCCTAGATGTGATAAAAATGAAGGGGGGGGATTAGTTATAGAGCCAATATTCTAGACAATACATAATGAAATAGGCTCAAATATAATGTTGAATGGCCAAGTTGGAGTCACTGTTCACTAATTTGTGTTTTTTTTTGGTGAGGAATGACACAGTCTTGTGCTTTCCAGATCTAGTGATGCCAAAACTCTGTTGGTATTGACTATTGAAACCTAAGATAGTGCAACTTCTATATATAATACTCCCAATTTCCCTCTGGAAAGTATTGTCAAAGTATTGCCTTTCTCAGTGCTTGATCTGAACCGTATCTTGAACATTGAATATAGAAGGGCCACAATTTGCAAAGGGACTCCTGAATAGGTTTCAAGCAATTAATTTATTGATGCTTACAAGGAAAGATATTCTTGATGTTGTATTGTTTGCTTTGCAACATAATATCATTTCTTATACCAAGTAACTTTCTAATTAGAAGCTTTATTGAGCTACTAAGTGAACTGCACATAAATTCTATATAACATTTATTTTTCATGTTAGTATAATATAATATACTCTTCAAAATTATTCGTTTATTCAGCTTTGAAAAGTTGTTTAAAGTTTTATAAATTTTGGGGTTTTTATGTTATTTATTTGTTGTGTTCTAGTTGTATATGTAATGTATTACAGTTTTATTTTCTTTTTATTTATTTGTACTAGTTGACTGCAATGTGCTTGAGAGAGAGTCCCAAGGCAAGTATTGACATTATGTAGTAAAGCTGTTGCATGTATCTGGAATTAATTTATTGACTTTACTGCTGTTTGGTAATGCTATGCACTCTCCATTTCTCATGTAACCAATTTTCTTTTATTTATAGAAAAAATGCACTCTCTAATTGCAAACGAAGTCCTATTGTCTCCTCTTTCTTTAAAACAGATGTGGTTTGCATGCATTTTTTAACCATTTATAGATCAGAATGCTTGCTTTAAGAAGAAATCAAAACAATACAAGAATTTCTCCTCACGAGGAGAGCAGGGGCACCCATTTCTGGCTTTTCCACCCAAAATACATGAACATCCAACAGTGTACCTCAGTGGGGTTAGGGAAGACCACACATGTACAATCCTGCCCCATTAACTCTCCCTTTTGCCAACAAGTCAGAAGTTCTATCAATTTGGTAAGGTGATGACTAGTCGTTTTGGCTTTTTAGTCAATGTAATGACTAGGCATTGAATTATTGACCAAACAAAGATCATGATCATCATCTAAGCCTTGTCCCAACTATATGGTGTTGGCTGCATGAATACCATTATGCCGTTTCGTTCTATTCAGTGCCATATCCATTGTTAAACTATGTGAGTGCTTAAATCATATTTCTTATTACCTCAATCAATGTCCTTTTTGGTTTGCTCTTAGCTCTTCTAACCCATTCAACTTGCAACAGATTGCTTCTTCTTACAAGTGCTGTAGATTGTCTTTTATGCACGTTACCAAACCATCTTAGGGTCTGTTCGTTTCCTCTTAACTCTTATCTCTTAAGAGGAATCTTTTAACTTTAAGAGAAAAATGGTTGTTCGTTTCCTCTTATCTCTTATCTCTTAAAGTGCAACCATACAACTTTTTGTTTTCCAATGATGCCACCAAAAAGGCAAACAAAAACTCTCATATATGGGGTCAAAATGGATATTTGATAATTTTCAGAATTCAGAGCAACATTCTCTGCATTCAGAGTTCAGAGGAAATAAAAGATCACCTATACCAATATACCTCTTAATGTAATTATTGCACTTTCATACGTTAGACTTCAGAGCAAACAAGCAGGCCCTTAGTCTCCCTCTTATTTTATTACCTATTGGAGCTACTTCTAGGTTCCTTCAAATGACTTCATTTCTGACCCTGTCCTTTGTAGGTTTTCTGCTCATCCATCTCAGATCGCTGGCCTCAACTGTTTTATAGGATTTTCCTTTTAATCTAAGTGGTATTTGCCCATCACCTAAGATTCCAGACGTGCCTCTCTATTTGGCCAATATGCTCTAATTCTATGGGTGACATCCTCATCAATCTTTTTCTTTTTTTAATGAATGATCCTCATCAATCTTTCCTTTTTTGTGAATTATCGAAGCAACAAAATGCATGTAATAGTAAATAGAATAAAACATATACTACATACTATTAAATAATGAGAGCTGAACACAATCAAATAAAACTTTAGACAACTTTGTGGTTGACTATGTTGACTAGTCATTAATCAACTTTGTGGTTGGTATGGTCCTCAAGTAATTTATTGGTTGACCAATTATTCCATGCTTCGTTAACACGAGTCAACAAGAGTTTTAGCTGATCCTCTAACCCATCAGAACAAGGCTTTCATGTTTTGGCTGATCCTCTAGCCTCCTTAATTGCATGCCATAGCACCCGAGAACCATTTTCTTTGTTCAGTGTCCAACTTATCTCAACTTGAGAACATCCATCCACCCACAAAGATGTGTTTTTCATGCATCAAATGGCCAAGTTTTAATGCTGGAATTTTTAATGATTGAGGACATGATCTGGGGACCTGGCACCTAGGGTTATATGCCCAGTCATTTGACAACAGTATGGAAGTGAACTAACTAGAATCATGTAAGGTTTTAGTTAGTGTTGTATGCAGAATAATCAGCTTGAATTAGAGGAAGGGTGAAACAAGTTAGAGGTAAGTCAGGCCACTTGATATTTGGTGGGAGAGCTTTTAAAGGGGCTTTTGATTCAAAATTGCCATACTCCTCCCTGCCTTTTCATCCAAATTAATTAACATTTCATACGATGATACTTTGTGTTGCCGATAAAAAAATGTTCGTACAATGATACAAAGCATCTTACCATATTACAATTGTAGTTATGATACAAAATGGTTTTACGCTGCACTGTTTTCAGACTTAACTTGAATATTGGCTTGTTTTGGCCATTGAATCACCGGTCAAATAGGTCTGGCTATCTTGTCAACTGCCTGACTTAGGGCCTATTCGTTTGCTCTGGAGTTTGACATCTGAAAGTGCAATAATTATGGTAAGAGGTATATTGGTATTGGTGAACTTTTCTTTCCTCTGAACTCTGAATGCAGAGAATGTTGACCCCATATATGAGAGTTTTTGTTTGTCTTTTTGGGGGTATCATTGGAAAACAAAAAGTTGTATGATTGCACTTTAAGAGATAAGAGATAAGAGGAAACGAACAACCATTTTTCTCTTAAAGTTAAAAGCTTCCTCTTAAGAGATAAGAGTTAAGAGGAAACGAACATGCCCTTACTTGAATAAAAATATGTAAAAAAATCAAAATATTGGAAAAAATGGTAAACATTTCCAGATCATCTTCTATACCTATCCTACATTGAAACCAGATTAATATAGTAAATAATATAAGGTACAACACCTATTAGAAGAGGCATTTGAGGAAACTTTTATCAAGTTTTTTTTTTCTAGAACTGTGCATCTCAAGAACTATTTTGGCTTGCAGTTCCGGTCAAAATGGTCCAATTGTCCAATCCGATCTGAGTCTGATAACGCTTTCAAGAGCTTAAGGGGAAATTCAAGAAGTACACTCATGAAGAGGTAGCTGACTTACAAGGGTAGGAAGATATGGTAGAAAACAGGGTTTTAAAAGGTATATGCCTAGAGATGCACCTCTACGCGAGGTGCACTAAAAATGCCTTGGAGCGTATGCTGGAGGCGTGGATGTGTCTAAGGCATAATCCCCAATCACCTTTTGCACGAGGCGTGCACCAAAGTAAAGAAAAAGAAAGAAGCCTCATGTGTTCTGAACTATACCTCATGCATATGGGTAGAGGAACGCCTTGCATCACATCTCCATGTTTTAAGACATTGGTAGAGAATGATGCACTATGTTCTGTTAATCATATGTAGTAAATTGGTTCTGTTGGTCTGGTCTGGCTTTTGCAGAATATGAATCTATGGTCTTATGGGGTGTGGCTCTTTTGCTGGGAGCTGGCTCCAGCAAGCATTTTGTACTATTTGCCTCTGTTATGATTCTTATGAATAAAATTACTTTATCTTCTTTGTTTTAAAAAGACATTCACAATATTTAATGTGCTAGATGTGTTTTTTTTCAGCCTTGTGTTGAAAATATGATTTTTCTTAATGTAGCTGAACCGATGTTTTAAAAGGCATGGGAGGTCTATGCTTGGAGGTGCCCTCAAATGCCCTAAGGCATATGCTAGTGGCATTGATGCTGTTAATGTCTTTTGCATGAATAATGATAGAGGTGTTCACCGCATGTGCCTCATGCACGCCTCATACAAAAAGATAGTAAGAACGAAAAAAGAAAGGAAAGGAAGGGGAAAGGAAAAGGAAGAAAGAAAATAAAAGGAAAGGGAACGGAAAAGGAAAAGGAAAGGAAAGAAAGTTTGGACCAGGGGCTTTGCTTCGACAAGGTTCTCCCTTTAGTTAGTGTTATGCATCTTCATTCTTCTTAATACAAGACGTGGGAAGCCCAATTTACGAGGCTCCCATCAATGTAGGATCTGGGGAGGGACAGATGCACTTAGCCTCAGTGATTTAAAAGGCGCGCCTAGGCGCACAGGTGAGGGGCATGGAGCAAAGGTAGGGGTGCTCACGATTCAGTTAACCGAACCATAGTCATAGTTTTTTTTTTTTTTTTGAAACTGAACCTAGTAAGCCCACCCCAAGATGAGTGCTCTCCTATTTCGACTTCCCCAGAGCCTCCGGTAGCACADCCGAGACAGCGACGGGTTCTCTGCCCCTGCGGGGATGGAGCGRCAGAAGTTTTGAGAATCCAAGAAAAGATCACAACGAGACGAGCCGTTTATCATTACGATAGGTGTCAAGTGGAAGTGCAGTGATGTATGCAGCTGAGGCATCCTAACAGACCGATATAGACTTGAACCTTGTTCTTACATGACCCGATCAATTCGATCAGGCATTCGCCATCTATTTTCATTGTTCAACTCTTTGACAACACGAAAAAACC
>NW_010729118.1:1602395-1692191 GCF_000365185.1 Nelumbo nucifera | reverse complement strand
ATACAGGGCCATTACTTTTAAGTCAATAAAAACACAAATTGATTCATATGAACTCTCAAATTGTTCTTGTGCTTTACTGCTTTAGTCTATTTAGTCTGTAGAAGAGAAGAAACTATTTATGGTAGGCATAACCTCAGATAGATGCATACAGAGGAACTTGTGGAGTCCGTGTTCCACATATTTCTCTCCTTAGCGTTCATGTAATCAAATCTAGGTGAGTACAGATTCAACTGGTTTGCTGTTGGGTGAGACATCAGTTCCCGTGTTTACTCAACCTAGGAGAATAAAACAAATGCAAAGAGAAACAGGGTAGTGTGGACGTGGCAGAGGAAACACGGATGTAGATTTGTTTTCTTGGCAACGGAGTTCAATAGGAAGCTTGCAGTCATTGACGGTGTTTATAATGGCGGAGAGATGGTAGGTGAGCTTTTTCCTTTTGGGCTTGGACAAGCCAACGAGGTAGTGGTTGGGCTTTCCGGCTGGTCTGGCGAGGAAGAAACATATCTAGGTCTGAGTTTGACCTGACTAATGAGAAAGAATAACGCAAGGACCTGCCTTGATCTCGGCAGAAGCGGTGGCACCAATGCTGTTGCCGCATGGGTGGTCAGTAACGTTTTCCATTTGGGTCAGTAACAAAAGGGTAAAATTGGTATTAAAAAATTATGCTTTAGTTAACGTTTTCTGTCTAGGTCAGTGACGGAAGGGAGGTTTTTGTTGAGTTTCTCAAAAGTTCAGGTGTGCTATTTGTTACAATGAAGCTATAGGGGAGCTTTTTATGATTGTTAGAAATCGGTTCGGTCAACCACCGTTTTTTTCTAGGTTAACCAAAAACCGAACCTGTTCATCAGTTTTTCAAAATTATCGAATCGAAACCAAACCAATCGGTTTGGTTAACCACATTTTCGGTTCGATTTTCTCGGTTCTGTTTGGTTTTTTGGTTTTTTATGAGCACCCTACACAAAGGCAGCTCATAGAATCGGGAGGAATATAATATATAATACATCACATTAACTACTTGAAGTAATGCGATTGAGGAAAAAAAAAGATTGTGGATCTTACATGCTTGAAAATGTTTTATATGTTTGATTTTATTTTTAAATTTTCATTTGAATAAGCTTTACATGTTATGTTTATGCATTTTAAGTTTAGATAATAGTTTCTTTTAAAACATTTATTTTAAAATTTAAGTTTATATTGGGTGCCGTCATACAAGGAATTGGTCAAAAAATTTAAGTTTATATTTTTATTAATATTATGTTTAATATTTTTTCCATTTTTCTGAAATAAAACAAGATGAGATCCCGCTTCTTTTCTTCCTCTTCCTCCCCCTCCTCCTTTCTTCTCATCCCCCTCCTCTTAAGGAGGCATAAGCCTCCTTGTGCTCAAAAGTTTTACGCCTCTTACATTTTGAACTACGCCTCACACCTATAGGTAGTGGGACACCTTGCATCATGCCTCCGTGTTTTAAAACATTGAGCTGAAATGTTTTTAGGCATTGCAGAAGCATATGTTTTTTGGCTTAAAAAGGAATAACTTGATATCTAACTTTCTAGATTTGTATTTGTTATCAATTGGAGATTGGATGGTTAGGCAAGCTGTCTTATATGAATGTCATTCATTTGTTCTAAGTTCTAACTCATCAGTATATGAAAATAAAAAATTTAGTCTAATTTGTTTTTTACCCTTGGTCTAGCTTTTTGCCTGTACTTTATTCTGGTTGTCTTGTCCTAAATTTAGTATGTGTATATCTTTTACAGGTCACGCACAGCTGTTGCTCCATTGGAACGGTTAAAAATATTGCTCCAGGTAATTTATTTATTTGTTTATTTTTTGAGATTGATAACTTCTTATCCCAAGTTCACCTAATGATTTACATTGCTGGAAGTTCCAAATAGGGTGGTTTTTATGCTTTTTTTAGACCATGCTGCTCTTTACAATTTTAATTTTTAACCATCATATTAATGTTTATAATCTTTTAGAAATTAAATACTCGATTGTTGACTGTTTTGGAGCATGGAATTAGACCATGTTGCCTCTTTTTTGTGTCCTTTTCTGGGGGAATTTAAATTCCAGTTCCTAGGGTTCTAACATTTTGTGTTTGAATGCACATTAAGAAAGTGGTTGGAATTATTTTTGTTTCACCCCTATTTCATTGAATAATCTCTTCATTACCAATCAAAAAATATAAGAAAGAACTTCAATTCTGTCCATCTTGTCCTTATGTATACACATGCTTGTATATGTAGGAAGATAATTCTCCCCCTAAATGTGATTTTAAATGGATAGAATAATGGAGTTGAAATTAAGTTCTTTGATAAGATACCAGCCCCATGAGGTGTTTAACTTCGTACCAACCCATTTCAATGTGCTAAATATAACCTTAGAATCAGTGTTATCAATGCATCCATGAGTCAACAACTAATTAGTTGAGGGCCATACCAACTGCATCATTAATTAGTTGGTCAACACCCATGACATAGTCACCTATGATGAGTAATCATCAACTAGGTTGACTAACAACTAGCCCATTTGTTTGACCACAAAGTTATTTTAAAGTCTTATTTGCTTGTACTCATCTCTAACTTCTAAGATAAAGACTAATGACATGCCTTTATATTCTGATATAAAACAATTACTTTAAGCATCTGATGCATGTGGTTGGGTGTGCGTATATAAAACAGAAACAAGGCCTAGAACCAAAGAAAAAATAATGGAGGATATCTTTTAGGTCTTTTTCCAATCAGTGTCATGGTTGAGCAAATTTTCCTGCACTTGCTGCACTAAGCCATCTATGTGTGAGAAGTGTCCAGGAATTGATGTAAAATTCAGTTTGACATTTATGAGTCCTTACAATACACATGTATAATAGAACACCTCTCACACACCGATTGAAAACAAATGCTATCCTTACCTACCTCAGTCTTGCCAACATTCCTCCATATGCTTCCAAAACAAAGGTTATTTGCTAAATGTTTTATGTGATATATTTAATTGCATAATGCCACATTGCCACTCTTTGTTTACTTATATGATATTGCATTTTTTTTTATAAATAATTATATTATATCGCATTCTTATATTAAATTTTGACATATTTTTCTTTTGCGATCAACTAGTCAGCAGACTCAACACATCTAAGCACCACCTAGTTGTTGCCTCACTGTATTGATGATACTAGAGTTTGATTCATGGATACATGCTTAAGTTATTTATTTTTGACTTAAGCAATTTGTTTATTATTTTTTTTTTGAGGCAAGTAAGGTTAAAATACTAAAGAAAGTATACAAGGCGTATACAGATACAGAGGAGACCCACAAAAGAGCCTGCCTAAGAAGATTACACAGCTAAGCCTAGCTCCTAGGTCAAAGACCAGCAAAGAAGCATATTGGACCAATGTCCAAATTCAACTACCACAAGAGCAAAAGCCACAAACCAAACCAAGTTAGAAAGAACATAGAAAAAAAGCAACAAAACCCAAAAACGGACCACCCAATTAACTACATAGTGAAGATCTAGGGTCTACCCCTGCCTCTTCTACCTCTCCCACTGCTGCTTCGTAGAACTCTTTATCTAGAGCTCTGCAAACCTCTAGTGCTAGGGGTAGCCACCACCAAATCATAAAAACCAGAAATGTTTTTTGACCTTCTGCAACCGGGTAGATGTGGGGAAAAGCCAAATGAAGTTCTCAAGACCATTAAGCCAATGTGGGGAAAAGTCCATGGGGGGTTTCCACGTATAAGCTTGTGGAAAGTCCCTGCTAATTGGAGCCCTTATCTTCCTAAAAGATGAACAGATCATTCTTCCTTGTGTAAGGCCGAGAATGAGGACTGTGTCCATTTGCTGATCTCCTGTTCCTTTGCTACAGCTATATGGAGGTGGAGCCTTTGTTTATTTGGAGGTAGGTGGTCTTTGCCTTCTGATTTAAGCTTGTTATTCAACCCATCTGTCTTTGTTTGGCACACTAGAAGAGGTAAGGTCATGTGGAAATGTGTCAGGGCAGCCACTCTGTGGACTCTTTGGGAGGAAAGGAATGCAAGAATTTTCTTAGAGAAGGAAAGAGGGTTAGATGAAAAGAAGGATTGTATCCTAACAAGAGCAATCCATTGGCTGAAAACTGTGGATATCTTTGATGACTTCTCCTTTGATGATTTGTGGAGAAATTGGCTAGTAATAGCTAACACTTCAACAAAGAAKGATAGAATTCTGTCAGAATGGATTCCGCCTTTGGAAGGTGTCATCAAGCTGAACTTTGATGGAAGTAGCCAAGGCAACCCCGGGCCTTCAGGTATAGGGGGTATCCTGAGAAATAAGGACAGCAACATAATTTCCCTATTCTCAGGACCGGTGGGAGTGGGGGATTCCACAAGGGCAGAAATCCTTGCTGCAGTACAAGGAATTCAGATCGCCATCCAGCTTGGGGTGGAGTATCTCCTAGTTGAAGGGGACTCTCAGGTGGTAACCAGGTGGCTCCTAAACTTGGATACCACCATTTGGGGCTACAAAGATCTCATCGAAAAAGTAAAGTGGTTAACCAGTAATATGAGAGTTGAGGTAAAATGGGTTAGTAGGTCTGCTAATTCTTTGGCTGATGCTTTAGCCAAACAGGGGATTTCTAGGGAAGATTTTTTTTGTGCTTCTATGTAAGTTGTTATTAATTTGGAAATCTGTACTTAACTAGCCTGGAGAGGTTGCAACTCGTACCTTTGCTTGAGGACTTTGTACTATTGTCTATTGCTGTTTTATAAAAAAAACAGATCATTCTTGATTTTCAGGGATCCCATATGCACATCCTTTCATCTCCTCAATTTCGCTTTGGGATATTTTAGTTGGTGTTTAAAATCCCCATCTTATGTGTCATACTCATTCTCCTCAATCATGTCTTTAGCAGACTTGGTGGGAATTTAGGCATTAGAACTGCAAAACTGTCAATCTCTCAGTAATCTAAATTTCTTCTAAGCCTGGCATGCCTGTAGACATCTTTCTTCATAGTTATGGAGTATGGTTAGGAAGAGAAAGGAATTTGACCTTATTCTCCAAGAGAAAGAATATTGACCTTATTCTCCATAGCAGCCTGGAGACATCTTTCTTCGTAGTTATGTAGTATAGGTTAGGAAGAGATAGAAATTTGACCCTATTCTCCATCACTTGGATAATACAAAGTTAACCTGTAGAAGGTGTTATAATTTATAAAAACCTGCAGGAGAAGTGGGAGATGCTCTGCCAGGGTAAGACATGTTGCGGTCAATGATACGATCAGCCTTTTCCAGATAGTTTTCTTATTGTTATTCTTTTCTGGATAAGGGGCCATTGATAGTTTTTAAGGTGCCAAGGTGAAGCTAGGCAATAGGGGGGGTGCCTTGTAGCTGCCTAGGTGGGCACCTAGAGATGGACTTTTTTACATATAAACCACAAATCCTAGGGTAATTCCTTAGGTCCCGTGGCAACCAGCAACCATCTTTCATTGACGATCATCTATAAACTTCATAAAAAAGTGTAGGCTTCATGTTAAAACATAGAAAATCAACATGTTTATGAGAAGAAAATAAGAAAGAAAAGAATATTCAGAAAATGTGTGGGCTGAGGCCCTATTTTTATTTGGGAAGAATTTTAAGCTCTTCCTTGCTGTCAGGTTTTGAAGTCTGAGGGTTCAAGACAGCATACACCAACATGTGTGTATACACCAACATGTGTATTGATTAAACCCTAACAAACAAGAAAAAAAAAATAAAAAGAAACTAGTATATAAACATGGATTTTGATGGATGCAGCTTGGGTAATACTGGACCTTCAGGTGTGGTTGAGTTTTCAGGGATGAAAACGGTAACATCGTAGAGTTCTTTTCTGGACCTTTAGGAGCAGCAAACTCAATTCCATGTTTTCTTGGATCTACAAAGCATCATAGATGAATTGCAAGCAACAGTTTGGCAGAAGGACTAGCAAAGGGAGGGGTAACAAGGGATGAAGGGACCAGATATTTTGGGGCCAAAATGGCTAGGGGCTAATGTATTCATGTATGATGGTTAGCTGTGGTTAGCCATTTTTTGGGTTCTTTTTTCTATTGTACTTCCTTTTTCTATTGATTAATAAAATTCAGTACTGTTATTCATAAACAAAGGTAGGCAATTAAGTGAGTCAACCATCCATGAGTGTAGGGATGTAAATGGATTGGATCGGATTTGAATCAGTATATATCCAAATCCAATCCGATAATATAAATCTCATATCTGGTCCAATCGGAAGATCCAATCGGATCTCAAAGAGGTCAATTCGAATTCGAACCCATTTAGGATTTCAAATATCCGAATCTGATCTGACCCGATTTAATATCGTTAAAATTTAACAAATTACTAAAAGTAAAAAGACTAACAGTCTATATAAAGAAAAAACAAAAAATACAAGCATTTTTTCAACTATTTTATCATGTATATACATGTCTTCTTCAATGTTTTTAAAATGGGACCGGATAGGGAACCGTTCTGGGGACCGGTTCTCGGGTTGAACGGTCTGACTGTCCAGTTCGAATGGATGGCCCATTCTGACATAAAAAATAAAAACGGCCAAAAACTATTGTCCGGGTCGATGGTTCAACTGCCCATAAATGTGGTGAACATGGTTATTCCCCAGAAGTCCATAAATGTGGTGTTTGCTGATGTTTCCACTTCTATCTGTAAGATCAGTGGACTCAGCATGACAGTTTACACCGAAATTCCGGGGAACAGTGGCGGCAGACCAGAGTAGAGAGAGAAGGGAGAGAGGGTAGGGAGCGATGGAAGGGATGGAGAGAGAAGGAACAGGTTCTTTCCTATGTCATGGGTCTGAAATGGATTGAAGGCCCAAAGATGGGTAATGGGTTCGAAGTGTGTAATGGGTTGAATGACCCCCTTGAAATGGGCAGTAAACATCTATTTATAGATTTTGGGTCCACATTCCAGAAGCTTCTTGGGTTATTATTTTTTTTCCATTTTGCCCTTTTATTCTAGAATGTTATTTTTATTCATTTAAAGCATGTGATTAAATAAACTTTCTAGAATATTTTAGTTTGCAGGATCTTTCTAGAACATTGTAAATAAACACATGTTGATTTACTGTCGTGCAGTGGAATGCTCAGCACTTAAGCTTTTTTAATTGATTAATGACAAAGTGGACTGGTTTGATCCAGTTCGGCCCTGGGTCAGCCGAGTCCATATGCTAATGTGATGCCATGCTCTTGCACTATCAAAATTGAATTCTAGGCTCATTTTGTGAAGAGTGCATACAAGGTTTAGAAATATTATATACAAGGTTTTGTCCTGTACATTATTTGCATTTGCACTCTTCTGAAACAGAGCTCTAGCTGCAAACCTGCAACCTTACTACTCAACATACTAGATGTTTTCGAAGTTCTGACGTTTTTTGCTTATTAAGTGACAAAGTACCAAAAGAATTTAATATGCATAATTGCATATGTAAACTCGTAGAGATGGCAATTTGACCCATTCCCATGGGGCTCTACCCTGCCCCCCGGTCGGGGTGGGTTTTCTGACCATTGATTGGGGGTTTGGGGCAGGTTTTGGGGAAACCTGAAACTCTGGGGATTGGGGACAGGGCGGGGATGGTATTTGTCCACCTGCCCCGACTATATTATATAACATAATATATATAAAATTGTTAATACATATATATTATAATATTATATATTATATTATACTATATTATGTTACATAATATAAAATAATTTTTGGTAGGTTTGAAAAAATAAAAAAATAAATTTGCAAGTATGCAAGTAGGAATGACCAGGATGGGGCAGAGAAAATTCGGGGATCCCCGTTCCCCATGGGGATGGGGTTAGGATTTCTAGCCCCAGTGGGGACGGTGCATGGAAAACCCAGCCCCACCTTGCCCTGTTGCCATTCCTAGACTCATAAAATTTATTTAGGATAAATATGGAAACTATGGTAGCATTCATCAATGTATTTGTGATATCATTGATGAAAAAGTGATTAATTATAATCTTATTGAAAGTCTTCAGTATTTCCAATCTCTTGCATGGGCATGGGATGGTCTGAAACTTGAATGCATGACTGAAAAGTGAACTGTGGTTGGAAGTGTGGATGTAATTTTTGTTAGAAATTCAGCATTTCTATGATTTGTTTTTTTCCCATTAATTCATTTTCTTCTTGCATTTTATGTTAAAAACATGATAGATTGTTTAGGTACTGAAATTTGCAGGTTCAAAATCCACATAATATAAAGTACAATGGAACAATTCAAGGACTGAAGTATATATGGAAAACAGAGGGGTTCAGAGGATTGTTCAAAGGCAATGGAACTAACTGCGCTCGTATCGTCCCTAACTCAGCTGTTAAGTTCTTTAGCTATGAGCAAGCATCTAAGTATGGTTCTTTCCTACAGAATTATTATTATTTCTTTCAGTGTTCATTTTATTTTTATATATCCTACATGACATGACATACATGTACAATATCTGTGTTTTCACGCATATAAAACAGATTGCTACAAATTATTTACTTTATTTTCTGGTGATAGTGTACTACTGAGAGAATGCTTTCTGGGATCTTTTTTTAGGGACTTAATTTTCTTGTGAAAGTGAGATATGCATACCTGTAAATAAAACTAAACTGGGAACTCATTTTTTAAGATTGGGTTATGATCAAACAGTGTAAAATGTTAATTGAGTAATTTTCCACCATAACCACTAGAAAACAACCTGTATATTTTATCTTGTTTTGTAATTTTCCTTGATGCTGCATGACTTAACAAAATGAAGTCTTTCACATGTTTAGTAACTTGGCTTCCTGTATGCTTTATAATATGGACTCTCATTGATCTGTTTCTCTAATTAATGCTTTGCCTGCAGTTTTTGGACCTTGTGTCCAATGATATGAGAATTCTTTTTTTGTCATTTTGATATTTATTTTTATTTAACAAGTTTCAGTATACATGCTATTCTGTTTTGCTTCTCCTCATCCTCCTTGTTTCTATTCTGTTTTGATTTTTATTCGAGAGGGAAAATATCCGTTCACTTTGAAATGTTATACTTTATTTTATTTCTGCATACATGCTTTGCCTGACCATCATTTATTTCATTTTGTCTTCCATTTTCTCACCATTCTGGATATTTGCAACAGGGGTATTCTATGGATTTATCAGCAGCAAACTGGCAATGGTATGGTGATTCCTATTTTATGCTTTTATGTTGCTTTATTGGAGTTTGGATACATCATGTGGTTTGTGATATGTATTTTCCTTTTTAATACAATGTTCTTGCTTATGCATATTTTTGCAAGATAAATAATCTTGGTTATAAATTTAGTAATATTCTAATGATATTTCACCAATAAAAGAACAATCCCATGTATTTGTGTAATATCTAGATGATCTTTGCTACTGCTGACATTTTATATCATCACATGATAATCCAAGTTAGTGGATTGGGTTTTTTAACATCTAACAATATTCTTAACTCAACTGAGGTTATAATCTTGAAGTAATGTAAGCATAGAGAGGACTTGTGGCTGGGTTCTCATTTCTTGATTCCTTTTGTGTGACATATCTTCTGAATGATCAATCATTTTAGACCCTGTCCTTGATTGAATTTCTGTTGACACCTGTAGTTTGCACTGGTGCAGGATCAACAACTCTGATACCAAACTGATTCAGGATGGACCTATAAAATACGAAAAAATAGAATAAAATAACCAACGAATTAGCACCTAGAAGTGTTATTAAGAATTAACACTTGATAGTTTTGCCTGTAAATATATGCAAGGTCCTCTCTCTCTCTTTGGCATCAGATAATAAAGTGTGAATTTTCTGCATCTAGTGTTCGAGTTATTCTAATTTTCTTGACGGTTTTGATTCCTAATTGTACTTCTGGGAACTGACTGCTAGATAGGGGTGCAACTCGGTTGGCCCGAGTTAGCATTTTACACTGCTTTAGGCCTGGACCTTCGGGCTGGGCCCCTTCAAATTTTGACAGAAGCCCAACCTGAGCCCGCCCAAGTTGCACCCCTACTGCCAGAGGAGCCTAGGTGCTGATTCCTGGTTTGCTTTATTCCCTGTTTCTTATTTTGCAGGTCACCATACACAATGGTTGGAAAGGATTGATCAACTGTAGTTATTTCACACCTCACAACCATGAAAACTTTGTTTTAATTGCTGTGAGTTGTGTTTAAATGACTTGCCAAAGAGTGTTTAGCATCAATACGTTTTTCTACCATTCTGTTATAACTTGTCATATAGTATAAACTAACAAGAATTCTATTCGTTGGTGCCAATTTGTGGAAAAACGCCAACGCAATGGCAGTGCATATGTTTCTGTTCAGAGGGTGATCATCAGAGACACCATCATGATGTTTGTGTAAACAGGGGAAATTAAAGCAATACCCACTCTATGTGGCGTATTGAGAAGTGCAGAAGCAGAATACTTTTTGAGTTGTCATATTCTAATTGCAGCGAAGTTTTTTAATAATAACATAGAACACTGTAAACTCCTAGCCAGCACATGTGTCTACCAACACATTTCTTGAAGAAGTGTTGCATAATTGGGGTATTGGCATAGTTCTTAATATGGTGAAAAACTGGTAAAAAACACATGGATGCCAAACCATCTATATCAATAGCTGTTTCATTAGAGGTTTGACTTATGAAGTTGCAGTTGCAAGCACCTTATAGAGTACCTCATGTTTGACTTACTCTAAACAACAGGGACAAGAATTGGTAGATTTATGCATGAAAATCTAGGAAGAAGACCTTTAGACCTGAAAAACCCACCCAAGCCCAGCATGTGTCTACCAAACACATATCTTGAAGAAATGTTGCATAGTTGGTTTACTATCATACTTCTTATCATGGTGAAAAACTGGTTAAAAAACATCGATGGCAAATACTATCCATATAAGGGCTGCACACTGGCTGAAAACTCTAGATCTATTCACTGACTTCTCTGTGGATGGCAAAAAATTGGAAAGAGATTGTGAACTCAGCCCCAGCTAAGACTTCAAGTCCTATATGGACTCCTAGTGGCTTCATCAAGCTGAACTTCTATGGCAGTAGTATTGGAAATCCAAGGTCTTCAGGAATTTGGGGGGGGGGTTAAGTAATGAGCATGGGAATGTAATAGCTCTTTTCTCAGGCCCAAGTGGAGAAGGTGACTCTCTTAAGGCTGAGATTCTGGAAGCTGTGGAAGGAGTAAAAAGAGCTAAAGACTTGAATATCAGTAAGCTGATCATAGGAGATTTTGAGACTGTAGTGGGCTGGTTAAAGGAAGAGCACCATGATCTCTGTTATTACAGAAATGAAAAGATAAAGTTTAAGTGGCTGACAAAGGATATTGATGTAAAATGTACTTGGGTGAAGAGAAGTGCAAGTTCCTTCGCCGATGGGCTAGCTAGACAAGGGGTAAATAGGGATTCTGTTTTCTGGGCTCAGTTGTAACTGTAATCTTTTCTTTTGGATGGCTGCGGGGTCAAGAATGTTTAGCTCTCCTCTCTTGTATCTTATTCCTTTTTATTAATGGAAATTCTGTTATTGATAAAAAAAATCATTGGCTGTTCCATTAAAGGCATGACTTTTTTGGGTAACAAATATAAAAGAATTTATTGAGAAATAAGAAGAAGAGTACAAGGTGATAAGAAATCACCCAATGAAAGAAGCAACAAAGATCCAAAAGCATCCACCCACCTCTAAGACCAAAGGGCACAGACACCCTAATACCAACAACAGAAAAGACACTCAAAAAACAGAGCCTCCAAAACTCTAATGCTGAAACAAATAGGAAGACACGAAACTCCACTTTATACAACAATTTGCCAAATAACTAACCTACCAAACTCTCCATACCCATCATTTGAAAAGACTCCTCCCAGATGACTACTTGACAGCTATAATACCCAATTATTTAGCCTCTCCCTAGCCCTGACCAGCTCTCTCTTTACTTATCAGATCTCTTCGTTTCTTTAATCAATTTCAGATGTCTTTGTTTTCTCAATTAGGTATTTTCTCAAAATCCTGCAAATTCTTAGAGTTATCAATGATTCTTTCTAGCTCCAAGACCACATTATTCTTAAAAACCTGATCTGCTGCCAAAGGTATAACGTATGAAGTTATAGTTGCATGCACCTTAAGAGAACTTCATGGTTGACTTACTCTAAACAACATGGACAAGAATCGGTAGATTTCTGCACGGAAATCTAGAAGGAAGACCTTTGGACCTGATAAATCTACCCATGCCCAGCCCAGACTTGAGGTCAGCTGGAGTTTGTAAAATTTTTGCTCAGGATGGGCTTAGGTTGGCCACCTCAGGCCTGGACTGGCTTCAGGGTGGGGTTACAATTGCTTAGGGTTTGTGCTTTGTTGGAATTAAACCTGGCTCAGCCTGCACAAGTTGCACAATCATGACAGCACTAGATAGAGAAGGAATTTATAGACTGTAATTTTTTTGGTGGGTGTGGATTTCCTTATCAAAGGAGGGGCTGCTTGTACCTTTGGGATCTTTTGGAGTTTTTGTCAATAGCAGTAAAGGACTAACTCTATTTATTTTATTTTATGTTTATTATTGTAGAATGATCTTTCTGTTATTATTCATATACTTCATTATTTAATAATAAAACTTCACAATTACTGTTAAAAAATCTTCTGGCTAATAAATAAACTGTTGAACTTTCTTGAAGCATCCTTATTTGGTCTTCGCTTGGATCCTATTAACTTGGAGTTTAGAAAATCTTCTTGGAGCTTTTGTTACCAAATAACATCCTATTCAACTTGGATTTAGTTATAAAAATAGGACCATCAAAAGAATTTATATGCTCTGATTATGGAATCATTATCTTGTGATTCAAATGCAGTTATTGGTGAAACAGAGAAGGGTGGATCTGATTTGATTTGTTATCCTTTGCAGAAGATGCCCAGCTCACTCCTCTTTTACGTCTTGGAGCTGGAGCATGTGCTGGAATCATTGCTATGTCAGCAACCTACCCAATGGACATGGTACGAGGAAGGCTAACTGTACAGGTATTGATTCACCTTTTGGAGATCCGTCTGCTCTTCTCTTTCTGCATTGTCCTGTTCAATTTGCTTGTATGGTGAGATATGATATTGTGACATAGTTCTTTTGCATTTCTATTTTTGGCATCCCTTCCTTTGGATAAATACAGTGTCATATCATTGTAATAGTATCTCTTTCTTCACTATCTCACCTTTGCAGACGGAGAAGTCTCCTTACCAGTATAGAGGAATGTTCCATGCACTGTCAACTGTCCTCCGAGAAGAAGGTCCACGGGCCTTGTACAAAGGCTGGCTGCCTTCTGTAATTGGAGTTGTAAGTGGAATATTTGATGTTTGTTTTAATTGTAGTAGTTAGATAATTACAGTAACATTAAAACGATTTTGAGATTTGAGACATTCTTGTGCCCTCTGAGGTGCGGAACTGTAGAGCATAAACAATTCCCCATCTTTTTCTGTGGAGTCTTAAATATTGATCTTATGTTTCTGTATTTTAGCTCAACTGGAAAGGAAATTTTGTCATGCTGAAAATATCCCTTATTTTCATTTTCATGATTTATAATTTGAATTCTCTATCTCTGTGGGTCCTTTCTTAGCTAGTATTTCCATTTTTATTGCCTACTACTGTTTTTTGCTAGTCCTTACTCTATGTTTTCTTATTCTCAAGCATCTATTTTTTTTCTTCTCCTTCAGGCTTTCACCTTATTTTGGTCATAATATGGATTGTTTTGTTTCCGGTTCAAGAGAAGGTGCCTTTTGGTTTCTCAATGCCATGCTAAGTGTACCTTAGCTTAGAGATTCCAATACTTAACACGCCCCTAATCCACTTCCATCTTTTTAGCTTCTCATTTTACCATAATTTGAAATAAAAACTTAGGCAACCTAACTTTACTACACTTCTCTTCAAGAAGATATTCAACCTCTGATTTTGCCATTGTCATTTTTCTTAACCCAAATGTTCTTTTGGCTCTGTTTGAAAGAGTTAAAATAGAAATATGTACAGTGCAAACACAAGGTTTAAAAATACTGTATACAAGATTTTGTATTGAACATATTTGTATTTGCACTCTTCCTAAACAGAGCCTTTAAGTTTTAACCTCTAATATTACCATCATTTTCATGTTTTTTAAAGATTTTGAAGCAGAGAATTAGCCCAACTCAGAACATTCTCTCCCTCTAAATTTTGCATTGCCCTTTTTTGAGGGTGTTCTATGATATAAATGTCTTTGTTTTCATTTCTTTCTTAAATTGCTGCATCAGAAAAAACAAAAAAAAAAGTTCTTGAATTGTACTTTTTACTTTGTAAAGTAAAAGCAAGTTGGTTTTATTTCAAAAACAATTAATGTTTTTGAAGCACTCAAAATATGGTTTTTAGAACATAAAAAAGAGAGTACAGATATATGGTTTATGAACATGGTATTAAATAGCCAGATGAAATGTGTTCATGCCAGAAATTCAAGAACATGTTTTTGGTTTGAGTGTTGAAGACTGAAACCACATAATCCAAGAACATGTTTTCCATGCTTTTGTTTTAAGAATCATTTTGTTTTTAAACCAAATGGTTTTGAATAAGGAAAACATTTCACATTGAAGAAGGCCTCCTTTGGCAATTATAATAAATGAAAGTGACTCATGGTCAGACTCATGACCCCATGTATGCATGGGCCAAGGTGGGGTTACAAAACAAAGAAAAAGATGAAAAGAGATTGTATTAAAATGGCTGTGGAAGAATGATAAGCAATTAGTTCTCAATCATTTGCAAAAGGAAATCCAACTGAACACCCCTTTTCCTTGCAGCAGTTAAAAGGGCACATACACAACCACCAGGGGAAAATCAATTATCTTTCTTTTCTTTTCTTTTCTTTTTTTTTATTTTAAAACTGTAGGTGCCTGATTAGATTTGAGGGGGCAATTTGAGAACATGATTTTTTCACTGCCAGTATTGTTTAGCTTATACTATTTTCTACTGTTGGCAGATCCCATATGTTGGTCTCAACTTTGCCGTATATGAATCTCTAAAAGACTGGTTGATCAAAACTAGACCATTTGGCCTGGTTGAAGACTCTGAATTAAGTGTGACAACAAGGCTAGCATGTGGAGCTGCTGCAGGAACTGTTGGCCAAACAGTTGCTTATCCTCTTGACGTCATTCGTAGAAGAATGCAGATGGTGGGCTGGAGTCATGCTGCTTCAATTGTTACTGGTGATGGAAGGAGCAAGGCACCACTTGAGTATACTGGCATGGTTGATGCATTCAGGAAAACAATTCGCCATGAAGGCTTTGGAGCATTATACAAGGGTTTGGTCCCCAATTCTGTCAAGGTCAGTTTCATACTACACTTATTCCTTATTGATTAATGTATACCTGTTCCTTGGTCCTATTTTGGTAGGCAGTAGAAGATTAGTGTGTTAACCACAACAAATGCAGAATGTGTTGGGAGTTGAGACCTGCCAATTCCATTGGCCCTCTTGGTTGGACGTATTTTAATTATTTAACCCTTTTTTAGGTTGGGAGGGGTTGTAGGGTGTGGTGTGCTGGACTTGATCATTGAAATGGCCATTTTCTTTTGAGTTGTTAGGTGTTGTGAGGGGTTGTAGTTGTTAGGTTGGGAGGGGTTGTAGGGTGTGGTGTGCTGGACTTGATCATTGAAATGGCCATTTTCTTTTGAGTTGTTAGGTGTTCTGAGATAGAAGATTAGTTTTTATGTCAAACTAACAACATTTCTGAATTGATTTTTCCTATCAAGCATCAGTGGAATAAGAAAAACTAATCCGAAGATGCATTGCTACTGCTATTTTCTTCAGGTGGTACCATCCATTGCAATTGCATTTGTGACATACGAGATGGTGAAAGACGTTCTTGGAGTTGAGATGAGAATATCGGACTGAAGCGTGGATGAGGCCTCATGATATTTGTTGATTTATGGTGCTTCTTTTTGTAGGTGAAAGAGAGAAGGTAAGGCGGGGGGAGAGCAAGTTACAAATATTTTTTTCCCGTAGAGAATGAAGAAAGTTACATATACTTTTAGTTTTAGCCAATTACGATATTACCTTCCCCAGCTTTTATCTCCATCCGAACATGCCCTTAGTTTTTCTACTTCTCATTTGTCTGCTTTGCCAATAAAAGGTCTGTAAGAACGCGAGGTGAATGTGAGTAGCTTCCTTAGAGAAAGTAAAGAGGAAACACCCTTTCCAAATCTTGTTAACCGTACCGTAACTGGTTATTTATTAGAATAACATCTTGTCAGTGACCATATGCCCCTCTCCATCATTTGCTTTCATCTGTCCCCTCCTCAGCAATCATCATGCATATTGGTGTTAAAAGATATCCCATGTTTTAGTAGAGGTTTTTGCAAGGGAGTGATTAGATTCAGTTTTTCAAATAGCCGTTTTTTTTTTTTGAAAATTTGAAAAAAACACAATATACTTCGAGGAGAAAGAAGAGAACGAAAAATCAGGCTCTTGAATGAAGGACGCGTGCTTCAATCTGATTACGTGTTTGTCAGTTGAATCCACGGAAAGACACTTAGTGTCCGTTCAAGAAGCCAATGTAAACGTGGGAGAGCCCTGACGTATTCTGATGAGGACCACTGGATTATGCATTAGTGGGGGTTGCTAGCAGGTGGGCTTGGGAAGGGTTCTATAAATTTTATATTATATCTGTCTTCCTACAAACCTTTTAAACTGTACCTTTTCATAACATGCAGCAGGTTGGATTTTTATATCTCAAAGTCAAATCCTTTTCTCGTGTGTATATGCAAAATCCTCTCGATTCTCATCCTCACATTTGAGGGTAGGTTGGGCCTGGGTCGATCTTGAATATAATCTGGTATATTGATAATTTATAAGCATTAGGGGTATTTTAATAAATTCAATGTGGATCGGGAAGAATTGTATCTATACCTGTACATGTTGTAATATCCAACTTAGTCGGGCTTGAGTCGAGTATTTGTTAAATCTATATTAATTTAAAAAGCACGAATGGCTGTAAGAATATTTCTGGAATTTTTTAAGGACAAAATTTATCTCTTTATATTTAAATTTATTGATAAACAATGAGGACAAATAAGGTAATCGGTTTTTTATTTTAAATGAGTTGAAAAGAGGTAATTTAATTATATTTAATGCATTCTATTCTCTTATTAAATCCAACATTTAAGTTGTTAACTTACATTCATGTTCATCGAATCATATATTTAAGTCATTTTTGTTTCTTTTCATCATTAAGTTCTATTAATTAAATCCATACTTAATAAATTAATAATTTCATTAATATAAAAGCTTATTTTTTTAAAATTTACCTAGCAAAAATAATGTTTTTCATCTAGGAGGTGGTAAGAAATTAAATCATTTTTTTTGGGTCAAATGGGTTAATCCATGTTGCCATAATTAAATTATAAAATTTAAAACTAAGTAAAATAACAAAAATAGAAATTAAAAAAATTGGGAACATTTTTAACATGTATTTTAAACAATAATAAGTATGATAAGTAAGAAATGTATTTATTAATGATGGAAATGGAATGTAAAATTTAAAACCAATTGGAAATAAAAATATTTTCCTATTCTATCTCATTAAATCCTATATTTAAGATATATTTTGTTCATCATTAAATTCTTATAATTAAATCTACAATATTGATTTTAATAGTATAAAAATAAATATTTTGAAAATAAACCATTTTCTTCACTCCCGGTGGTTGGTAAGAAATTCGACCATTTGGAGTCAAATAGATTAATAAATATTGCCATAATTAAATAATAAAAAATTAAAATAAATAACTATGAAATGTAAGAAGTATTTTTATTAATAGTGAAAATGGAATGTCAAATTCAAAATCTACCTAGAAATGAAATGATGTCATACTCAAATAATAAAATTTTTATTAATAGAAAATACAAAAGAATCACAAAAAAAAAGATAGAGAAAATTTTGTGCACATATCTAATGTTATATATTTATAAAAAATAAAATATTGGGTATATCTCTAATATTGTGCATTTATTATATTGAACAAAAATAAGTTTTATACATGAGAAATTATTTTATCAATGATGGAAATGTAATACAAAATTTAATGTCGACCTAGAAATCAAACAAAAATTAAGAGAAAATTATAATTTATTTGAGTCAAACGATACCATAGACAAACAAAAATTAAGTGTGATAAGTAAAAAGTATTTTATATAATGTAAATGAAATATATAATTTAAAGAGAAAATTATAGTCAAAGTTGGTTATACATTTAAAATTAGGTTGCAGGTTGGTCTAGAAACCAACAAAACTTTGACAACCGGCTTAACATTTCAAATTATAAAACCCCCGCCATGTCATCAGAGGCTTATGTGGATGTTTCCAACATGAAACTTTTAGTACATGTTGGACACAACAAAAAACCCATAGCAAAAATAGGTTTTCAATTTCTCTCCCACTCCTTTTGTCTCTTGATCTCCCTCCCTTATCTCTCATTCTCACAGTCATCTCTTGATCTCCCACTCTCTTAACTTCAATATGTAGCCAAATCAAAACCTTTGTCTCTTTCTCTCCCTCCCTCCCTATTGTTCTCCCTCAATCTTTATCATTTTTCTCCCTCACTCTCCCCCTTGGTCAATATCTTATTCTCCCTCAATCTTTATCGTTTTCCAATTGGTATAAATTTCATAACCATGATCTTCTTGTGAATTTTTATCAAATTGGTGTAATAATTTTTGAACCATACAAAGTTTGTCTCATTTCTTTTATATGATCTAATTAATACCATATAAGTGTGTAAGAAAAAAAAATGAGAGAGAGAGAGCGGGAGAGAAACTGAGGGAGAACGATAGAAATTAAGGGAGAATGAGAGATCGATCGAGAAAGAGAATGTGAGAGATTGAGGGAGAACGATAGGTAGAGAGAGAATGAGAGAAATCGATATAGAGAATGTAAATTCAGAAACCAAAAACCATTTTTATTTATTTTCAAATCACATAGTCGTTGAGCAGATAAAGATGACTGTGTGTTGTGTGTGAGTGAGTGAGAGAGAGAGAGACTAAAAACCTCATTTTTTTATTTTCCAATCACCCAACATTTAAGGGCAATTTTAGTATAAGCTTTTTGTTGTGTCTAACATGGATTAAAAATCTCATATTGGCAACAACCACATAAGCCTTTGATGACATGGCGAGGGTTTTTATAATTTAAAATATAGAGCCAATTGTTAGAGTTTTGTTGGTTTATGAACCAACTTGTAGCCTAATTTTAAATATACAACCAACTCTAACTATAATTTTTCCTAATTTAAAACTAATCCAAAAGCAAAGCTATTTTTTTATCTAGATGGTGAGTTAGTGATCTAACTTTTCAAAGAAACACATGATGTCAAATTGAATAATAAATGTTTAAGTTTATTTTTAATCATATTGTTGTTTTTATTAATTTTCAATTTTTCTTAACTATAGTATATCTAAAATTCAAATAATTAATATAATGAAAAATTTTTCATGTACAATGCATGTACTTAATTACTAATACTATTTAAGAGGCCTAGGCCTGATTCAATGCGAAGTCTTCAAATTGGTTATCTGATTTAACACTTAGGGTTTATTTTTTAAGAGGGGATTGGATTCCATCCACATCCAAGGTAATGTAAATTGTAACCCATCTAATTGCCGCCAGATAATTTTCGTGATGGTAGGCCCCAAGGTTAATGTGCCACACCCAAGCACTCGCAGTCGCTGTGGCAGTCCTCAAGGACTTTTAGGGTAAGGTAATTGAATCGGAGGCCTAGTTAACGTGTGTTATGCTACCCGTGGTTTGATGTGACTCAATTCATGTATACGTCATTTTAAAAGTCGATCCGGTCCAGTTTCCAGTTTTCAAAACCATGGTTTATGAACTGTTACTAGGTATCTGAATTGGCAAGTGGAATTGTGAAATTCAGAGGATATAACAGAAGTAGGAGAAAACCCGAAAAGTGGTCTTGAGGGGGTAAATTCCGCTGAGAGATCCGTTTGTAAATCGGCACTCGTGTAGATAGTTAGTCATGGATACCTACCGTCAGTACCGTGTTCATAAAAAATTCAGATAACAAAATGCGCTTATGAACTTTCCACCAAAAGAGAAAAAAAAAGGAAGAATGACAGTTCAGGGTCAGAATTTTTAGACTTAAAGTACGGTTGGATAGGTGTCAGTTCGGAATTGATACCAATTCAGGGCGGGCATTGATGTATAGAATGGGGGTATTTGATATTTTAAATGTTTATAGGTGTGCAGTTAAATTCAGAAATTTGCATTTGAACTGTCCGTAATTTTCCGGAAAAAAAAAGTGCCAATAAATACGTACCAATGAGAGCGCGCTCACTGGATTACCACTCCGCCCGCCAATAATGTTCGATTGAATAATGTGCTTACAAAAAGTTCAATCAGAGAAACCACCATCCTCGTGGGACAAAAAATGAACCAATTGTGAATAACTTTATGGCAATCTATATCAAATCAAATGCTAGTAAAAGAAACAAAGTTTCAAGCTCTCCTCTGGTTTCTCACCATCATCTTGGAGAGCAATTCCCTAAGTTGATTGCAACGCTCGTGCTGATAATCCACACACAAACACAACTGTCTTATGGCCTCTTTCTTCTCTTCCTGCATACTCAACATGTCATACTCCTTGTCTTTCACCATCTTGTCCAACTCCCCAACCCTCTCCTCAAGGTGGTCAACGATTTTTGTCAGTCTCTCCTTCTCTTCTTCGCCCTTGCTCACTTTCAATTCTAAGGTTCCAACCCTCTCTTGTAATAGCAACTCTTGTTCTTTCTTACTTTCTAGCTGCTCAACTAGATTCCTCGTTGTCTCTTCCAATTTTCCGCTCTTGATGTTTGTCTCAAAGACCCAGTTCTTCGCTATCTGAAGTTCATTTGAAAAACCCAGGATGCGGTTTTGGAAGGACAAGTGATTCTCCTGAAATTTCTGCACCACCAACTCCAATCCGGAGAATGTACTGCTTGCTTTTTGCAATGAATTCTTGATACCCATCATCTCATTTTCATAGGATAGGATCTTCTTGGAGAACTTTGCAATCTGTTCTTCAAGTACCTTATGTTCCTCCCGAAACTTCTCTTCTGCCTTCATGTAGCTCTCTTCTTTTTCTGTGAGTAATTGTTCTGTGACACGGAGCTTCTGGTTGGACAAGCGGTGCTTAACTTCAATGGTTTCAACCTCTGTCTGTAATTTTGTGATCTCCCCATGCTGTTCCTCTTGTATTTTCTGCAATGTTGCAATTGTTTCATCCTTCCATGACAGAAGGCGACTTTTCTCTTCTAACTCCATTCTCATCTTCTCAATCTCTTTCCTTCCAATTTCTATTTCATTTTTCAACTCATCAGCAGCCCTTTGCATGGTAGAAGCCATCTCATTTTTAGATTCAACGTTACCCTGAAGCAACTCTCTCATTTCTTCGATCTTCTTTTCTGCAACATGGAAATTCTCCTTGGACTTCTCAAACAGATCTTCTAGCTGTTTATATTCTTCATTTAACTTGATGAATTTATCTTCACCTTCTTTCAGTTTCTCCAAAAGAGTGGAGAGTTCATCTCCTCTTTCTGTAAATATTCTCTTCAGATCTGATACTTCATTCTGCATGTCTGTTTGGGATAGCTGCAACCCCTGGTTTTCCTCTCTGACCTGCTCAGCTTCAAGATTTATACTTTTGATCTTCTCTTCCAGTTCATTTTTCTGTTCAAACAAAGAATGAAATTCCAGTTGCATGTCATGTATCTGGGCTGTCAATTCCTCCTTCTCTTTCAACAATGTCTGTTGGTACCGAGTCTTGTTCTCTAAATCAAGGTTCAGATTTTCTATTTGATTCTGAAATTGTAAGGCTTCCTGATTTTGCCTCTCTATTTGCAATTCAAACTGGTTTTTCTGGGTCTTCAAGGAGTCCACTTCCAGTTGCAAATCATTGACCTGATCCATTAAGCTCTTGATCTGAATAGAGGCTTCATCATTTCTGTCTCTCAGCTGCTTATTTTCCTCATTCAGTTCGCTTTTGTGATCACTTAAAGAATTCGCCTCCAGTTGCAGACTGTTAACCTTGGCTGTTAACTCCCCTATCTGAGCCGATGTTTCATTCTTTACATCCTCCATTTTTTTCAGGAGTATGGAGAGTTCAAGTTCCTTCTCTTTTAATATTCTCTGCAGATCTTGTGCCTGATTTTGCAAGTCAGTCTGAATTAGAAGCAATGCCTGGTTTTCCTCTCCAACCTTCTCAACTTCATGGCTTTTATTTCCGATCTGTTCTTCCAGTTTAGATTTCTGTGCCAACAGAGAATGAATCTCTAGTTGCATTTCATGTACCTGAACTGTCAAATTTTCCTTCTCTTTGAACAATCCCACTTGATCCCTGGACTTGTTTTCTAATTCAATGTTCAGATTTTCTATTTCTGTCCGGAACTTCAAAGCATCTTGCTTTTGTCTGTCCAACTGTGAATCTAACTCTTTTTTCTGGGCTTGTAAAGAGTCCAGTTCCAGTTTCAGATCATTGACCTGATCCATCAAGCACTTTATCTCTGTAGATGCTTTATCATTTCCTTCCTGAAGTTCCTCTGTCAACTGTTTATTTTCTTTTTGCAGTTCACTCGTCTGTGCACTTAAAGAGTCCACCTCCAGTTGTAGATCATTGATCTTTGCTTTTAACTCCTCTACTTGAGTTGATGCATCATTATTGACATCCTGAAGTTTCTTCAGGAGAGAAGAAATTTCATCTCCTCTTTCTCTGGATATTCTATCCAATTCTAGTATTTGTTCTTGCAGGTCAGTTTGAACCTGCAGCAATTCTCTTTTTCCCTTCTCCAACTGTTTAGCTTCATTCACTTTGTGTTCAAATTGCTCTTGTAGTTCTGTTTTCTGGATAAGTAAAGAATCCAGCTCCAATTGTAAGTTGGCCAACTGAGTCTCAAAGCTCTTTGCTTGAGCTGAAGCTTCATTCTCAAAATTTTCACGTGCCATCACAAGATTTGAAAGCTCAACTTTGTTTGCTTCAGAAATCTCCTTTAACCTGTTAGCTTCTTCTTCAAGCTCCTGTATTCTTTTCTGTGCTTTCTCAAACTCAGTTGAAAGTTCTGTGTTCTCTGAAGCCAGTTGTTTATTCTCTTTATGTATAATGTCCATTTCCTGGTCTAATTCAATTACTTTCTGATTTGCAAATTCCAGTTGTTGCTTAATGTTAGAAACCTCCCCTTTCTCAGATTCCAGTTCAAGTTTTAGAGCTCCATTGTCAACCCAAAGTTTTGATTTCTCTTCTTTCAATTGATCAGCTTCAGCCCTTAGGCCTTCTATAATTTTCTCCCCCTCATCAACCCTTTTGAAAGCTGTCAAATTTTCCCTGTTCAAGGCTTCATTCTCTCTGTTCAAATCTTCCAACCTTTGCTTCAGATCAGATTCTAACTTACTGGCAGACTCCAACTTTAGCTTCAGGCCTCCATTCTCAGTCTGTAATGTTAACCTCTCATCATTTGAGTGTTCAACTTCAATTCTAAGATCTTCTATGACTTTCTCTCCTTCTTGAACTTTTCTCAAAGCAGTCTGATATTTAAAGTTTAAATCTTCCTTCTCTTCAAGTGTATCTGTCAATCTATGCTTCAGGACAGCTATTTCGTTATTCAGAGATTCAAGTTCTTGTGTACTGCTCTCTGGCAGATTTTGAAGCCCATCTTGTATTGAGTCCTTCTTGACTTTCTCCTTGGAAGAAAGATCAGATTCTGAATCTGAGCTGGAACTAGATGAAGAGTGGCCATTGTTTTCTTCTTTGTAATGAGCTTTCTTCCTTAATTCCCCTGTGAGATGATCATAGAGTGAATAGAGGGATTGGTATTGGTTATGGAAATCCTCAATGAGGTCAACAAGTTCAGACCCTTCGTTGGAATTCTCTAATTTGTCTCCTTCTTCTCGGATAAGCTTCAAGATCATTTTCACTTTATTCTCCATTTCTGCAATATTTAAGAAGGTTTTGAATTAATTTCTTCAAAACAAGCTGACAAATATAAGAACTGTAAATTAAGATGCAATCAGGCAACATTTTATGTGCTTAGATATTCAATTCTTGAACATACAACATACAACCTCAAAAGATCTACCAATGGCCTCTGTCACAAATTTGAAAAAGAAGAAAATAAAGAACTGGCAACAGAAGATGCATAACTTGGATTCTGGAACTAGTGGAAAATAGTTGTCACTGGAAACAGCCAGAGGCCCAACAAGTTAAGAAATCCTACAAGTGCACTAGAGCTTAGAAATATGTCTACAAAATGAAATCTTTACGGGAATTTTTGCAGTTTGTTGGTTATCGGTTATTTAATTCCAATTCTGGGGTTCAGCTTCCCCAGAAAACTAAGCCAGCTAGCACCCTCAAGTTAATGGCATAGATCAATTGGGTGCAATTTGGGTTGGGCCAACCTAATATAAAGTTAAGAGTTAGGATTGGAAAATGCCAACTCAATATAAAGTCAGATTGAATTAAGGTTGATTCCCTGGGCAACCCAATGTATTACACTTGAAATTATATTGTGCATTACTATATGGTACGCATAATGATTTATGCATACAAATATGCTTATGTAAGAGGGAGAGGAGAGGGGGTGATGATGAAGAGTAGTTTATGATAAAATATTACCATAAATTGATCAAAAAAAAGATAAAATATTACCATAATATGATGTCTATGTATCATTTTCATATACAATATGCATAATTGCATAAGTTAGTATTATTTATTCATGTCTTTGTAAATTTTGTAGTTAAGAATCCAACCCAAACCCAACCTAATCTCATGATTGGGTTAGGTTAGGGTTGGGAACCTCAGGTTGAAGATTGGGTTAGGCTATGGTTGACCTCAACCCAAGCCAGCATGGCCCAAGTTGCACCCTCCACACTCCATTCCACCTATGAGTTATACAACTCAACAGAAATTAACCCAACAACTTAGGTTTGGTTAGGCAATTCTTGTTTGTCATGCCACTCTGCCAAGGGTAGTATTTTTTTTTGTTTGAGGGATGTTTAACCAAATTCCATTAAAAGAAGGACTACATGAGAAGATGTAAAAAACAGGGTCAAACCCCAAAGAGATTAAAAAGGAGGAAGCCTATCATTGTACATATTTTCTAAGCAAGAAACCAGTTTTGCTAAGCCATCTGCAATAGGATTTAGCTCCCTTGGAATCCAAAACAGTTTTGCATTTAAGCATTCCAAGTAATCCCTTGCCTCTTCCAAATAGTGGCTCAACCTACAAGGGCCCCCTTCCTTATCCCTTAGCCATTTAATGGTATTTTCTGAATCTCCTACAATAGAGAGGTTCTGAATTCCCAAGCAATTTACTATTCTGATTTCAGTGAGAGCCGCCAACACTTGAGCCTTAGTTGAGCCAGTGAATCCGATGGGACCACTGAAAACCCAGCAAATTTTACCTCTTTCATCCCTCAAGATGGCTCCCAATTCCTGCTGAACCTGGATTGCCTGTAGCACTCCCATCGAAGTGTAAAATCATCCCTTCTTCACTGAATAAAACTGGTTGTCTTAAGATTTTCTGAGTGGAGTGTGGAAGAACCAGGATAGTATGAATATTTCTGTTAAGGTCATTGATTGATTGTTTTGTATTGATTCCTTACGCCTTTTCACAATACTGAGTAACCAATGACCATTTTGGCTTACTCTACTTCTTTTAGAACCTGATCTTGCATCAGGTCACTCCTAACTATTGTAGTAGGTGGCCTTCTATGTGCATGACCTAACCATCTTCCTCTACTTCCCTGACTTCTTTTATATATTCGGATTATCCCCAAGTAACCATGAATGCACTCTTTGTTACATTTATCAATAAAAATATACCGTCTCCATCCTTTAGTCAGGAATATAAGGTTTTGAGCAGTGATTTAAAAGGCGCATCTAGGTGCACAGACGAGGGGCATTTTAAGGTATGTGCCTCGCCAAGGCCCCAGGTGCAGCACTTTCAAAAGGTGTGCACCTGATACAAAAGGGCATGCCTCAAGGGGCTTGGTACAAAGGTGGGACGTAGATTCAGGAACGTAAAATGTTTTACAGCTATTTGAAGTAATGCAATCGGAAAAAAAAAGAGATTGGGGATTTTATATACTTGAATATGTTTTATATGTTTGGTTTTATTTTTAAATTTTCATTTGAATATGTTTTACATGTTATGTTTATGTGTTTTAATTTTAGATAACAGGTTTTAAATATTTATTTTAAAATTTAAGTTTATATTTTTAATTAATATTATATTTAATACTTTAGTATTTTATTTCTTTTTGGCATTTTTTTCATTTTTGCACCTTGCTTCAAAAAGGCACAAATTGCCCGTCGCACTTTTTTTGCACCTTACGCTTTTAAAACACTGGTTGAGGAATAAAAGATAAAAATGAAATACAATGAAGGGAACCAACTACACTTTTGCTCCATCCAGGTGAATGCATTTATCAGCCTTTAGTATAAAACAAATAATGCAGAGGTTTAAAATAATAGATGTAATACAGGCATTGGTGAAGGACCTTTGACTGTTTTGACTGTTATAATGGTTATAACAGATTAACAGCTGAAAGCACTTTGGTTCTTTGTTTAGCAGTACTTCTAATTCTTTTCTACTAGTAAACAATGCCAGAAAGTTGGTTTGACACAAAATACTTAGGATCTATAATGCCTGTATATAGATATGAATACAAACATGGGCATGGATACAGGAAACAGGGATATGACTCTCCATTTCCTAAAACCAAAACATGGATACAGGCATATCCATGTAATATGCTCAAGACTTATTTCTTGCCAAAAAAGACGGTTACCCAATTTAATCCTAGCCATCTAGAGTCTTCAGAGGGGTGGACTGGATATGGACCTAACCTTTAGTTTTTTTTCCAAATTTAATTTATAATATAATTTGTTAAGTCACACCATTTTGCATATGTCAAAAGTGTTAGTGCCATAAGATACATCTAGAAGTGTCCATGCAATACCTATGTCATATCCAGCAAGTATTGTCTCCATCACCTGTATAGGCTGTACAGGTATCTGGGTATCATAGATTAGGAGATACATTTTTCTCTGGGTCTGATTGAGACACTTGTTCCTATACATCTCCTATGTCTTATATAGGGTGTAAAGCAGATTTTGTATTAGTAAAGCATTGATAGATCAGGTGCTTCAACTACATGGCATGTACTTCTATTTTTTGGTAAACTAAATCTTTATTGAGTTTAGAAGGGGGTTAAGTGAGGTTGTACAAAAAGAATGTATCAGAAAATAACCAGCCACTATAGCTACATACATACACAAACTTCATGTATTTATCCAATAAAAGTTGAGTATCGGATGTTTAGTTCTGTAGGACTTGGCATATTTTTCCTCATAATTTTATCACTAAATTAATTTAAAATCATATACAGAAAGACAAAGAAATGGGATATTATGGTTTCTATAACAATAAGAAGATTAATGTTGTCCTTCATTTTACATGTGCTTTTTACAAATGCAATAACAGTCTACCACCATAGACCTAATGCTGTTATTAACAGTTTTACCCACCATATTCAAAATCAAGGAATTTAAAGAAAACTAGGATACAAATATTTGCTGACTCACTTGCAAGGCATGGAGTTAGTAGGGAACAGATGTTTTGGAGTGTAACATCTGGGGGAAGTTTGTAAGAAGATTGACATGTAAGGGTGTTAAGTACTGTGGACTAACCTAACAGATATACTTATATCTTGTACATAACTTTTTCTATGAAAATCAATAAAGCTAACTATTACCAATAAAAAAACTAGTTTAGAAGATATTCCAGAATATGAAAGAACTACAGCTTGATTTGAAAAGAAAACAGGAAATACTGACTTGCAACAAGGCCCTCAATTATTGAACATTTGGACACACATATAAATGGAAAAGAAATGAAGAACTAAAAGCACTGCATATAGGCTGTTTATTGGGGTAAACCTTGCCCCTCTTTAGGCACTTTTCAGTGGGTGATATCTTTAAAGGATGGCAGAACATCATGAATTGTTCTTCCTCTCTTGATGCCCACACTTTGGGACCTCTTGTTTAGTCCTCTCCACCAGCAGATCACATAAAATTGAATTTTGATGGATGTAGTATGGGGAAACCCGGACCTTCTTACATAGGAGGGGCTTCCCAGTACCATGATGACACACTTGCAGCTATTTTCTCAGGCCTTATAGAACAAAGAAACTGATAAGAGCAAAATTCCTGGCTATCCAGCAAGGTCTAAGAATAGGGAGGGAGCTAAACTATCATCAGGTCATAGTGGGATAGCTTTGTGGAAACAACATGGTACCATGGCAGTATAGACATATTATGAGAGAAACCAGGCAGATATCATGAGAAGTGGAAGCCACCTTCACATGGGTTCGGCAAACTTGTAATAAATAGTTTGGCTCTAAACAAGGGGTAAATAGAGCACAGATGTTCTGGGGAGTTGTCCCAAGGGATTTAAATGATAACTTAAACTGAAAAAGAAAGATAATGGGTTAGGTAGAAGGGCTAGCCTAAATTTGGGATACCTGGATTACCTCTTGTAGATAGCATTCTTTTCCAACAATTATTAAAAAGTTTCAGTTACTTATAAAAAAATACACTGTTAACTATTCATTGAATTGTCTTGCATCTTTCGCATTTCCCCTTTGGTGAATTTCACATAATCTCTAATTTAAATGATAGATTCAACTACTCCCTAAAACTAAAAAATTTGGCCAAGAAATTGAAGAAAATTACCTTCTTTAGTCTCTTTCAGCTGCTCATTTTTTTCAGGAGCAATATGAGTCCCAAACAAGGATTTTATTGACTTCCTGAACTGATGATTCCTCATCCCCACTGATTTGGCTTTTCCTACAAACTTTCTTCAATAACCACTTCTCAGGGACAAGGCAATTTCCATCTCAAGATCAAATGGATGAATATCTGAGGAACAGAGAGAAAGAAACTCCTTTAAAATCTCAAATATGGTAACCAGTGAACTACATGATAATAAGATTAACGTGCATTATTATTGCATGCCTGCACAATATTTATCAAATTTCAGGAAGTAAATAGAGGAATTTTTCCAACCAGCAGCACCACTACCTCCCCCCACCCCCCTTAAAGAGAAGAAAAGAAAAAGGAGTAACAGAGAAGAGAAAGGGGGTGCAGTCAGGGCAATAAACAATTGAAGTACAATCAGGTCAGCTTTCTTTGCAAACCAACTTAATTCACTGGTATACATGTAAGTAAAATACAGAACTCTACATTCATTGGAGCAAGGTAAGATACTGTTTACAACCCAAGATCAACTCAGCCCTATTCCCAACTATTTGGGGTTGGCTGTTCAAATCATCTATTGTCTTTGTGCTCTATCAAGTGACATGTTTCCTGTCAACTTGTAAGTCCAAGACAAGGGACTATCTATAGAATCAGGAATTAAGCTTTGAAATGCAGGATTTTTTTTTTCTGAAACAAATCAGATCCTTCTGTGGTTTACAAATAAAATTTCTATCATCCACATAGTAGAAAATATAGAACTAGAATCAAAGTGGCAAACTGGCAATAGTGATACATTAAACTAATTACTCTTTTCCAAGGAGTAGGCCATAAATTTTTATTGAACCAGAAGCTTCAGTAATAAAGATTTGACTTTTGCAGAATGGAAGCTGAAATTGATCTATGACATGTACATCAAGTTAAAAGGTATACGAAAGAAAGAAAGAAAGAAGATGAGAGAAGATACCAACCTTTAAAGGGGTAAAAGAAAATTGTCTATTAACACCAAACTGGAAGAAGGCAAAGTAATGAAAAAGAAGTCTTCTCGACTTTTAAATATTGAATTGGAGAGTTGTAATATTCTCATGGTATGTCTGAAATGGAGGAAAAGGATCAGAAGTTAAGGGTTCATACATACTTTTGTAAATCTATAGATGGAGGCATAAGCTTATTTATGCAGGGAAACAATTGATTAGGATATAGGAGACTAGCATGACTGAAAGTTAAGTTCATTAAGACAAGGGCATAGGTAAGAAATATGCTCATTTACTTTGGAATCTGCAAATCTTGAGAGACTATTCCATGGAGCTGAGTTCCCGCTATCCTTGGCCACACCAGACATCCCCGGAATCAAAAAAGTAAATCCTCCATATACACACTAGGCGGAGTTCCTAAAAATCATGTGACATTATGATTCAAAAATAATGGAGACAGATTAACATCCCTCCATCAAAATGATTCAAAGAGATAGCACAGAAAAAAAGTGGCTGATGATAGCCAATGCCAGTTCACTGGTGGGTCACATTTAAAGTCTGAAACGCTCAGGTTTCACAGAGGATGATGAAGCCTGGTTTATCATACTTCATACATATTCAAAAGCTAACAACGTTTTGTTTTATCTAAGACATGCAAAGTAGGTGCCGGTTCTTATTTGGCGCCACCAACCTAGTGATTAGTCCTTGAAAACTCTGGGACCTCAATGGAATTCCAGAACGACAGCTCAAACGTTATAGAAGTGAGCTGTTCTTGTTTTAAGTTTGTGTTTTTCATTAAAAAAAACGAGAAACTTAGTATTTATTTATTTTAAAACTTAAAGACGAGAGAAGAGAATAAAATCAAAGTCTAAAGAAGAAGACGTGGCTTTTTGTCATTTAGAGGAAAAGCGAAGAAGAAAATGAATAAAGCACAAATTTTGCGGTTTAAACCCTCCTGAAGATAGAAAGAAGATTCACCTGAGACTTTTTCCTCCTCTCTTTGTTGCTGGTAGGGAAGTCAACAAGATCGGGAATGAACTTGGAACTCCCAAAATCCTGTTTCTTATAAGAAGTTTCATCAATGATCCTGAACTTCAGAAAAAAAGCCGTCCAGTGGAATAGAACCTGTGAAAAATAAATTTAGACTTACAATTTATTTATAGGAATTTCATACAGTGGATTTAGACAGGAGAAGAGAAAAAAAATTTATTTAGAAAATAAAAAAGCAGAGAACTATGAACTTCATACTGTAATTCCTTATTTCCTTTTTTTTTTAATTTTTGGATTGAGAAGTTCATCTAGCTGATCCGAAATACAGAAGGGCGAGGAAGAAGAGTAACATATAGAAGAAATAAATAGAACATCCCAATTCAAGCTTCGAAATCTAAGTTCTACGATTATATATTCATCAACCTAAGCGATCGAAAAATCTCAAGCTTCAAATCCAGACTTGCGGTGGTCGAAAAGACAAAAGAGACACTGCCTCAAGAATCCAACAAAACCTACCAACTCGAGTTTTCAAAAACAAATACTCACAATAGAGCTTCAAATCAAATTCAGATCGCAAGGAACACGAAGAAAGGAAAAAAAAACAACGAGATTAAAAGTACAAGAAAACTTAGAAGCAACAGAAATCTAGCTTTTTCCGTACAAGAACTTCGTCCAACCGATGGCGATTTCAGTCCATAATCGAAGACTAGCTATGAATTCGAGCAGAGTCTCCACTCTCGAGTTCTGCCAAAAAGAAAACTAGACCCGAACTTTTAGAATGAAGAGATTTGAGATTTCACCGCTGAAGAACAGTAAAAGAAAAAAAGGAATGCCAATTGGAATGTGAGTGTGTGCGCGTTCTTTGAAGTTTGAACCGAAAAATAAGAATCAGAATTAGAAAAAACGGAAAAGGAATGCAGATATGTTTTTGTCTGGATTAGAGGATGAAAGATTGAAAGGTACTGGTAGTGCATTTATAGCGTCAATTTTCTTGAGATGGAATCTTTGGAGTCTTGTTCAACCTACTCTTGCCCTACAATTTTGCATTTATTACGAAAATGCCACCGGCTTTCTCTTGAGCGAGCCCTGGTTATTAACGTGGTTCGAGACTTCGAGTTCGACAAATGTATGAGAATTGAGAAATCTTCACGTCACATCGTACTTTTTCAGTTTTATCAAAAACCATAATTAACAGGTAATTGGAGTCCGCTCCATGGTTTGCCACGTAATACTCGATGATTTTAATTTTTAAGAAGGTGACGGCCGGTTGTTTCGCGCGCTCTGTCATGAAAATGAACAAGGACCTTAACCGTCAGATTGGAATCCCGGCGGATTCGTGCCAAACTATAATTCAAGCTGGTTACAGCTCATGCTTCCTGTGAAGCACATGTTTTCTGAATCAGAATCTCCTCACGTACAGAGAGGTGGGCCATTGTAGACGAAGTAGGATCCGATGTTCGTCTATACTGATCGGACGGTCATATTTCAACTGATTTGTCGATTCATTTGCACTTTCAAAGATAATCCAAGAGCACTGGATTGGAATCTTCCGATTCTATCGGAGATTGATCGTGTGTAGACCTGGGATTACTTATGTATTATACATCTTTGAATATCGTTTGGGTGAATGGGGGTAGTTTGTAGTTAGTCCACTTCATGATGATATGACATCGCGTATCATCATCATGATCATCATTCATTCATCATCCAGAGCCTTAAAGGAAATTATGAATACGACACCGCACATGGGATTAGAAAATAGTATATTGTTAGTTGGTTACAAGGCACATGACGCACGCCTTCGTACACATTAGATTAAGACCCGATGTAAAACGTAAACGGATCCCCATTAATTAAATAATGTTATATTAAGGTCGAATTTAAACCTTATTCCATTAATTAATTAATGTAGACTTGTTGTAAGATAATAAAGAATGGTTTTTCCTTAGGCATAGGTTTTTAACTTCTAAGTGCCCGTTTGGGAGGGTTTTGGGGCAGTGGCTTCTCGTATTCCATGGTGGGCCCCATACAAGAGGCCAATAAAAAATGTTCGGATAAAAATTGGGAAAGCCAAAATAAACTTTAGGAATGCCATCCTTTACAAAGCTATTTTGGCCCCATTTATTGTTAAGGGTTATATATACACTGTACATTTGAAAAAGTATTTATATATCCTGAATTTTTAAAAACAACTTATATATAGTTGTATGTACCATATTCAGCTGTCCAAGGTTATTAGTGTAATAGATAAAATGTAAAAGGCAAAAATATCATTAACTGTTTATTAAGTTATCAAAATATACCATATTGCTAATTCATTGAAAGATCTGATTTTTGGGAGTAGTGTTGTAAAAAATCTGGTTTTTGGCAAATTCCACTGCCAACATAGGATTTTTTTTTTGAAGTGCACTGCCAACACAGGATGCAGTAACCCATCTTGAAGTCCCAAAAATAGATTCTTGTGAAATGAAACAACGTAGTTACTCTTGAAACTGAAATCTGGTTTTCTGGAATTTCATATGTACCTTGCATACACAATGACATAAGGAGCATGATTTTAATGACATGTTTTAGTGGCAAACGTTCCCAATGGGATTTTTGTCGAGCACATAACGGTAGAGTTAGTCAATTAACTAAATCATAAGGGTAATTTAAGAAATCTGTTCTTTTAATTTTTATTAAAATCGATGATTGAAAGTTAGTCAATTAACTAAGCAGAATTACAGGCCAGGTTAGGCCTATGCCAGCCTTGAAGTATTAGACCTAAGCCCAATCCTATATTTTTCTGGACTTGATGCAGGCCCGGGCATGGCTGTACACAAAAATCTGGGCCCTAGCCCAGAAATTTGCGGCCTGGGCTGGGCCATGATCAATTTACTAGTTGACCAACTTGCCCCCACTAAATACCGGTAAATGAATGGGACCTTGAAGTATGCCAGCTCAACCTAAGCGACTTCTTTGTAGCAGACTAGCAGTTCCTCCGAAACGCATATGCCTTCCCAAACGGAGCCTAAGCATGTGAGCCATAAACTTGTACTCGAAAGCAATCAGTTTAAAGTTAAAACCACTTTTAAATATTGAATCAAATGACTAATCTTGATAATTTTATACCTTTTATTCTCTAAAATTGATTTAAAAACATATTTTTCTACAAAACTTTAAGCTATGTTTGGTTTGAAGAAAAAGGTGGGGAAAGGAAGGGAAAGACAGAAAAACCTATACAAAACTTTAAACTATGCTTGTAAAGGTTTCCCTATCTTTTCCTTACCTTTTCTTTCAAACCAAACATAGTCTAATTTACCAAAAAAAAATAGTTAACTAAAAGGTTTGGGTGTTGATCTATTTCCCTATGGTCTTGTTTAAATTTAGTTAAGAATCCATTTGGACAGACATTTATTTGTCTTTGAGCTATCAGTTGTAATAAACAAATACAAACCAAAAAGTGTTTTAAGCGCTTGGTAAGAGTTGTTTTTAAAAACATAATAATCTAAAATCTAGGTTACAAATAAATCGGATCAAATTCAATCCAATTCGATCTGAATAAAAAAAAAAATTGATCCAATTAGTTAATAGATCGAATTCAAATATATCCTGATTTGATCCAACATGAGACAATCCAAATTGAATTTGGTATTTGATAAGATTTTGAAATTCAAATCAAATCTTGGAAATCCAACATATTTAGATTGATTGTATTTTTTATCGAATCAGATCGGATATACCCTTAATCGAATCCAATCCGATCCAGCCCTACTAAAACCAAATCACTCTAAGATACAAAGTATGAAATTAGAGTTTTATGCTTTTGGGCTTTGGGAAAACACAAATCCTGAAGCATATGTAAACAAACTCAACCTAAATGTCAATGAAAATGTGGTTTTCTATTTCTTTTTTTCATTTGGATTTAATCATATTTCTGTTTTGAAGTATGTTAATTCTGCAATTTCCTAGTTCAAACTTCATAGTGGCATCCAATTGTCTTTCATCTCCTTGGTATGCATGTCACAACTCACAACCTTTGAGAAGGAATGGGTCCTTCATGCTGGTCAATCTCTTGCCGCATCTTTTATGGTAAGGAGTAAAGACTGCTCTCCATGTACCATCTTAGATACGAACAAACACAGCTTAAGTTGTCAACAGATTTGGTATAACCATCCGCAACAAAATAATCAACACATCCACTCCTTTTGAGCAGTCTGTTTGCTCGTAAAAGGCAGTATTTGATGCCTGAGTTGCAGTGGACAACCTAGAAATACCATAAGAAAGCTTGAGTGGTGAAGAATTTGGAGAGAAGAGAAGCATTTCTATGAGAACTGCATTGGGATGGATTCATCCCAAAAGACAAATGCATATTCATTAATTCCCAAAGGTGACGTTCACGGAGGTTACCTATGTCCTCACAGGTAAGAGACATCAGACATCACAATAGTTTCTTTTGGACTTGTACAGTTCCATACAAGAGGGGTAGTCCCCCACCAACCCGATTGAAGGCAGCGATCAATCGCAAATCTGCTACAACCAACTCGAGACCTTATCAACTGAGCCAGCAGTGTCAATTGCCACCTTATTCAATAGAGCAAACCTATTGCGTCTAAGCGACCAATACAAGAATGTAAGAAGAAAGCTGGCGACTCCCCAGTCCCCACCTCCGATGACAAGTGGTAGACGATCGATGAGCTGTAGCTGTAGAATCCGACAGCGACCATCGCGAGGAAAGACAGCAACCCCAGTAGGGGCTCAACTACAAAGTCAAAAAACTAAAAATGGTAGGGCATCGGCATCGCCGTTGCGTTAGATGTATACCTTAGCTACTGGAGTGGGGCTGCATGTACGGAATTATGATCTGTTCACCTCGTACCGAACTCACAGGCACATTCCACTTGGAACATCTTCGATCTTGGATGAATAATAACAAATATGAGAGATATTCTCGATGTATGATAAGATGTGCCTGTAAGATCGGTGTGAGGAGCGCTGTATAAGAAGCAGATCCCGTTCCCTTGTATGTATAATGTACTAACACCAATTCTGTCTCTACCGGGTCAGATGACATGTAAGCAGTCACATCAGCTTGTTATTATTGTTGTTGCTTTAGTTCCCTGCTTGGAGCAACGTCAAATTCGCATTCTCACATGCCTAGCCTCCTTGCACAATTTGCACAACATTGATATTGTGTCATAATTTTATCCACAAATGGGCATTGCCAAATGTATTTTCAACCATTGAAGCACAAATGCTGATGTAGCATCATTATTAGATCAGCTGAATTTAATGGTTGTATTACGGGGTGTGGATTGTGGAATCAATAATAATGCCCTACCCCCTACGCCAGCGATAAATAATGTATGTCTCGCAATCACTCAAAGCTCCATTTGCAAGAGCGCGGTTGCAAGCTCAAATAAGAATTCGATGCCATCTGGCCATTTACCTCAAACGAAACAAATGGAAAAAAACCAAGTAAAGATGGCTTGGCGTTTCAGTGGAATTGTCCATCTGCCCACAGGAATTGGGAATATGCTCCTCACACCAATTTCATAGTCACTTCCTATCATATCATGTATTGAAACATCTCTTTATGAAAAACGAATATAAGTACAAAAGATATTCCCAATATGCAGTCAAGACATGCCGTGAGATTGGTGTGAGATGCACTCTGTGAGGAACAGATTCAAAACATAGATGAAAATGAAGCACTTCCAGTTAAAACAACTTTACGGGGAAACTTGCAATAATGGTCATGAGATGGATAAGATGAAAGACATATATCCATGCACATACATACTTTTCTCTTTTGGCTTCATGGGCTCAAGTTGGGCCCACCCGAGTTGCAAGGTAATGAGACTATATATACTTAAGCCTTAAACTATTAATAGCATTTATCTGCCCTGCTCGACTATATAGACAGTTAGATACATATATGCACATAGCACATTGACCATCCTGAACCTCTAGGTCTGGGCCTAACCTCGGACTGAGACTAAGTTGAACAAATCAGTAATTTCAGTACAAGCTGAGACTAAGTTGAACAAATCAGGCTTAACCTCGGACTGGACTTAAGCCCAATTTTTAGGTTGGACTGGCCTAGGTTGAGCTTAAACCCGACACAAATTGCCCAAGTTGCACCCTACCTATGGACAGTACATGGGCAAAAATTTGCCAGGGTTTCGGCCACATGCTAATCAACGCTTAACCCACAATTCGTAGGCAATTCTAATCGTGACCTTTAGATCTTGAATACAAATGAGGTATCCTGTTAAATCAACGAAAAGGCAGATGATCAATCTTTCAATAAAAGGAATCAGCAAAGTTTTTTTGTCCTAGCTTTCACATGAGAATTGAGATAGGAAAAGAAAACAATTTCATTATTCCGTCAGTCTGCAATGCAATTTCTTTTCAACTGGTACATTGCAAGAAAACACAAACCAGAAAACTGTAAACCCTGATTCACTTTTACATGGAATTTTACTTTATCTTTAATGTTTCATTTTACTTCATACACTGTATAAAAAAACAAAAATAAATCAGACTTGCATTCAACTCGTTTGCACTTCCATATTTTGCACCAGTGCAAATGAAATTGCATAGCAAACAAACTAACTTGCAAAAAATGTTGTACCAGTGCCCCCAAATGCATTCAGGAATCTAGAATGACTTGTGACTTGTAGATGACAACAATAGGAACTCGTCATCAATCCTCAACAGAATCAAGCTTTTGCCGCTTCCACTTGTATGCTGCTTCCAAGATTTTGAGATTCCTAGTTTGAGTTTCTGTGAAAAGTCAATCATATCACTCCTCATTCCTGTAAAGGTTCATTTAGAATAAGCACTAGTTGTTAGATATAGAGATGACTTCTGAACATGAAAGAAGCATCATAGAAGCATTCTATGTTTTAGAAACGGACTGAAATAAGTATACACCGACCTTGAGCTATTGGTGTAAAGTTGGCATCCATGGCTCTATTCTAGTGTTAGAGACCTTTAAAAACACCTCCTCTAGTTTTGTTACTTTCTCTTTTACTCTTCTCTGCAAGAAATCGAACCAGAGAACACTTTTCTCCTTGCTGAACTGCAAAACCTGAAAACATAGCACAATGGAAACTCTTCTCTCTAGTCACAGTTGCTCTCAACCGATGGATTGCTAGTGTGCATGTATGGGGTTCTATTTATAGAGCCCAAACCGCCTAGAAGGGGCCCTTCCTTCATGGTTAAGGAACTATAAAACCAGAGACTCCATCAGCCTCTATTTTACAAACCATCAAATCTGAAACCATGCACTCCCTCTCTAAATGGGAGCCTTAGATGGGCTTCTAGAATAGCTTGCCATTTTAGCAGTTAGATCCAGACACTATTGGGTCCCAGTTGCTGATTCATCTCAAGCTACTATGAACTTGTTTAATGAGTTCTAACACTAGTATCATTGAATCCAGAAAGAAAAAGAATTGAGGGAGAAAAATCCGTTAGCAGGAATTGATAATTTTAAAGTTCCTGGAGGAACTTGGCCCAAAGTTTTTATATCCACAAACTAAACTTAAAAAAATTCCACCACATTATGCAAGCTAAAGAGCAAGACCACCCTACAAAAGAATAGATAACGGAAGATTGATGGACATATCCAGAAGGACCATCCTCAAATACAATTGGCCTCCTCTTTTTCAGCTTCTTCGGTAACTTATTATTCTGGACTAAACTGACATCTCGTAGACTGCCAGAGCTACTTTTCATATTCAGCCATTCTTCCAATGGCATAGCCCTCTCCTCTTTCAGTTTAGGGGCAGATGTTCTGAAGTAGTTTACAACTTTCTCGAAAACCAATTTCAAAAATCAATTAATTCTTTGGAGAAGTACGGACAGGCCCAATGAAAATTTCTGATGTCCATTGTAAAGCTATAAACATTCAAAAGGTCAAAAACCCCCCACTCTACAAACCCGTGAATTGGCATCAATTCTGAGTTGGCATTCACCCCAATTGTTCTTTGGGCCTACAAATTCTGACCTTGGGCTGATCGATCATTCTCTCTTAATTCTTTTTGATAAGTAAAGAATAAAGGAAATTTATTAAAAAAGATAAAAATTACAGACAAAAAAAGGTGTTAAAATAACATCCAACCCAACAACAATAGGGTAAAAAGCAACAAAGACAGCAAAAGAACGAATAAAAACAGATGCAACGCTCCCAGATCAGGAACACCTCAATCATCTCCTTCAAGCGTTTCTTCTTGCCCAACGCCTTCCTCATTCCATGCTTCTCCTCCTTCCCCTATTACAGGCTTCTTCATACTTCTTCCCTCGTACCTCATTCTAATGCTTCATAAGGCCCTTCCAATAAACTCCTTCCCCCACNAAAAAAAAAACAAGCCTAAACTCTAATCCAAACATTCTTATCCTTGAAACTCTCGATCCTCACTCCCCCACCCCCCTTCTCCTTGCTAATTGACTGAGATTCTTCAGAACTCTTGACCACCTTCTTCCTTTTCCTCTGGCCCATACCTCATCTTCATACTATCCTCTGCAGAAGTCGATTGATGCATCTCCTCCCCAACTGGATCTTAATGCTCAGGTCTCCTCCCCTTAGAAACATTTTTCTTGGAGCCTTTAGATCTTGTTCCTCTTTTCTTTTAATCTCTTTTATATTTATTTGTAGGACTAGCTCCAACCAAACCATCTTTAAATCTTGAAAAAAAATTGACACATGAACAATATAGCACTTAATTCTCTCGCTTTCTTCAAAACCTCTAATGCATATTCTTTTCCTGCCTTATAGTATTTCTTTTTCAGCCTAGATCAAGTCCAAGTCCTCCAATAGAGACTTAAAATTAAAAAAAAAAAAAAGAAAATCCTTACAATTGATGCTAATCTAGATGGTTAGATCATTCAGCCCATAAACCAATCATGTAACTAGTTCTATTTCACCCTTGAACTGTGCTTTTGCTAAAAACTATTGACTTGGTTAGTGACCCATTGACCGGACGGTCGAACAATCAACACATTCAACTCAAACAACGATTTCTGATCGTTTTTATTTTAATTATTATTTTTAATTGCAATGGATCATCCATTTGAATCAAATAGTCGAACCACTAACCTAGTAATCAATTATCAAAGTGGCTCTAGTTCCAAATTGGTTTTTAAAATATGTGGAGCCTTTTTTTTGGTAAAATATAAAAACCTACCCTATAGTTTTAGAAAACCTACAATTACCATTTTTCAAATAATAAAAATTTGGAATTTAAAAATTGCCCTGTTAGGACATCTTTTAACATACTTAAAAATATCAAATTTGCCCTTCTAGACTTCAATCAACCTAATGAATTTACATAATAAAGTTGTTATTACTCTTTTCAATTTGACATGGGGAATTTCTTTAGTTAAAAGTCAAAAGTTCTTTTAAGGGTATTTTAGTGAATCTCCATCTAAATTGATAAACATAAGGGTAAAATGGGTATTTAAAAAAATCAATGCATTAGGCCTACTATGTAGGATAATGACAAAAAGAAAGCAAAAACTATATGGAAGGTTTTTGTTAAAGTAAAACCTCAGGGGGAGGATTTTTTTTTTTATCAGAAACCTCAGGGGAGGCTTTTATATTTTACCTTTTCTCGAAATTTTGGAAAATGGAGTGTAGAGACAATATTATTATTATTATTTTATTTTTTGAAGAGTAGATGTGTAAAGAAAACTAGTGGTCGATACCTTTTCTATTGCATTATTTAAAAGATTTTCAAATATTAACTTTGTATTTTTTCTAAGTGCTATATTTCTTTTTTGAACTTATTATTTACTTTTTCAATGTGAGATTTTTGGATGTTCTTATTTTTGTACAAACATCCATTGATCCACCTTCTCAAGTTATCATCAGCAGTTCCATCTTCTTGAATTCATTTTCATGGTAAATGAGGTCCCAACTATTTTTTCTATTTTTTCCTTATCATTTATCTAATAACACTACCATATTATGATAAGTAAATAGCAAGTTTTGAAATTCAATGTTTCAATCTAAACTTCCTAAAAATATCAATGTACATAGTCTAACATGGCTTTACAACTGATGATTAAAATTTCAGGTATCGTATCAAATAACTTTGATATATATACAGACATACTTTATAAACACATGGATATGGATGAATATATGAAAACATTTGGATATGCAAGGGAAACACATAAGTTCAATAAATACATTAATAATACTAATTTTAAAGTTAAATAGTCACAAATAATGTATAAATACATAGAAAACTGTATACTTTAGTGGTGTATATGAAAAATATATTAAAATTATTATAATGGGATGCATAGATATCATACAATTTTATTGATAATGTATCAATCAAGAGTCCAAAACACAAAACATATGCACCTATTACATTTTAATAATTATATCAATTATTTTCTATTTTATTATTTTTATTTATTTTTACATTAACAAAAAGGTCAACTAATATTAAATTCTCAAATGTAATTAAAATAGTAATTAATAATTTATAAAAATATATAATCTCAATTTAAAATAAATCCAATCTATCAAAATTTTTAAAATACATATCATATGCAAATTCACAATTTTTTAATTACTAAAATGATCATTCCATTATTAATATTTTTATTTCTATAATTTTTTAAATTAAAACTCATTTTTTGATATAAATGTAGATTAGTAGGCTTGGTATATTTAATTTAATATTACATTCTTGAATATTTTGTAAATATATTTTTTTATTTTTGCAAATAGTAAATATGTTGTTATTTAATATAAATTAATAATTTAATATATATATATAATTTTTAAGATGTATACCATATACAAACTTGTAAATTTTAAGTACTAATAAGTTTTTTATTATTAATATTTTATTTATATAAACTTCTTGAGATTCAAATAATCTTTTAATATAAATGTAGATTTAATAAACCATTTATTCTATTATTTTATAAATAATAACTTTGAATATTGTTCTCTTTTATTTTTATTTAAAGTTATTAAACATAATATGTATTATTTATTATGATTTCATTTAGAGAATAAAATTAATAAAAGTCATTTTATTTCATTTTTTTATCATAAGAAATTAAGTAGCTTATTGTTTAAGAGTTTAAGTGTTAAACCGTTAAATACATTAATTGATCTGCGTTTAAATTATCTTATTTCTATTTTTAATAAAAATCTAAATTGATTCATATGACGTATCATTAAGTATTGATAATTATTAGTGTGTATCATGTAATACAAATTAACACCGATAAAGATAGATACACCTATATCGACCAAATAAATTGGCATAATACACATCATACCATATCTCATGTTGTTTATAATCATACCAATATAATATACATTGGGCGTATCTTATTGATATTTCAATACTTGTTAAAAATATCCTACAATTGTTACTCATTTTGGAGTATACAAGTTTTGAAGAAAACTTCAAATAATTCCTAAATGATCAATATAATCAAACTAATATAAGAGAATGTGATATGCACATATACATAATATATGGTAAAAATATAAATTAGCATTTTATAATTAAAATCAACTTTTATAACCTACACTAAAACCAAGGCAAGTATCTACTTTATATAATACTAGTATAAAAGCACGTGTTGTGCAAATGTTAATGTTAAGGATAAATGGTAAGATATAATTTAATATTATATTTTCAAATTTAACTTTTATGACTTACATCAAATCCAAAACAAGTATTCATCTTATGTTAATAGATAATATTAAAGTAATAAAAATAAAATTATAATTAATTTAAAAATAATAAAAATGTTATAAGACTTTTTTACTTCAATTTCACTTAACAAAACATGTGAATCACACAGTTCAAGTTAAATCATAAATAAGAAATAATTCATACAAAATATATTATTGTTATTTTTTTTACTTTTTATTTCTCTAATTATAAGTTTTTTGGGAAAATAATATAAGTTTATTATTTTCTTTTTAATCTTTTATGTCATTATATTAGATATTAAGTATTCTCGTATATTCCACATCCCCTCCTCTATTAGTATATATATATTAAAAGAAACTCTTAAATTGATAAAATTAGATTATATAAATCAATTATTAACTTTATATATTACTAGTATAAATGCTTGTGTTGTGTAGTATGCAAGTAAGGGTAAAGATATAAGTTAACATTATATTATCAAATTAATTATTATAATATATATAGATTCTCAAGTAAATGATGTAAAGTTTATATTTTATTTTTACTCTATTTTCTTTTTATAGTGAATATTATGTATTTTCGTGTATCACATACCCCTCTCCTACTATATAAAAGGAAATTCTTCATACTAATAAAATTAATTATTTGTTTTATATATTATCAGTGTAAGATACATGCAAATAACGGGAAAATATATAATTTAATATTATAATATCAAATTTAACTTCTTATGGTTTATACTAAAACAAAGGCAAGTATCCACTTTATATATTAATAGATAGATAATAGATAATATTTAATCAATAAAAATAAACTTATAATCCATTTATAAGAATATATATTATATTACCAAATTTAAATTTTTATAACTTATACAAAGCTCAAATAAGTATCTATTTTATATATTAATAGATATAATAATATTAATAATACATACTATGCACATATATCAATAAAAGGTAAACAATAAATATATAAGTTAATAATGTATTATTAAATTTAACTTTTATGAATTGCATAGAGTCCAAAAAAAATATTCACGTTATATATTAATAGATAATAAGGCCAATTTAGAGGCAAAAAAATTATTATAAGTACATTAATTTAAATATTATATTAATTTAGTATATAATACGAATTATGTCAACTTAATACTAATATTTTTTTTTGAAACATAAACCTATCTTGTAGTTTAATTAATTTAATTTACAATATAGTTTATTTAATTTCCTTAATAAAATTTATATAGAATATAATAATAAAGTTGATTTAGATAATATAATAATAACTTAAACTAATAGGTAAATTAATTAATTAATTAACGTATATTTATAAATAAACTTCTAAACATATATTGTAATTTCACTAATTCTCCTTTATTTTAACATATGTAAAACTTTTTATGGAAGTTATAATTTAGATAGTCAATTTAATTAATGAATTTTTCTCAACAAGTTCAAGTATAAGAAGTTTGACTCTTATCGCATCTTAAAGAAAATTGGACCCAATGGATATAAATTTGAGTTACTACGTGCAGTAATAGTTCAATTTTCAATATTATCGATTTATACTCTTTTCATTATGATTCATATTAGTCTCCAAGTATTATTCATGATTTAGAAATTTCATCTTTCCTTGATATGAGTTAAATAAGTATACAATAAGTTACTTATACACAATATTTTGTTTGTTAAGGATAAACATGCATTAGAAAATATTTATACACAATATTTCTATATTAAATTAAGGACGAAATCTTTTCAAGTGGAAGATAATTATGTAGTCTATAATCATAATTAAAGGAATATAAAATCATATGGCTATTAGTGGATTTCTAATAGCTAGTTTTTCATTAAAAACTTTAATAGTTAATTTTCATTTAGTATTCCAACAGTTAGTTTTTCATTTAATGCTCCAACAAGTAGTTTTTGTTCTATATATAAAGCCTTGTAATCTCAAGGTAAAGGCATCGAGTTATTTCTTTTTGTTTTAAGAAGCTTTGATTTTTTTTTTAAGTTAAGAGAATTCTCTCTTGGTATATAAGTTCTTTTTTCTTTGGGTGAGTAAGTGAGTCTCTGATTTTGTTGCTTCATATTGTAAGTCATTTCATGTTAATGAAGTTCTATCCGATTTTCATATTTGAGTTCTTCTAACAATTCAAATAGTCAAAAGACATAATGAGATTTTGGGGTCTTATTTTTAAAGATTTATAATATTTGATAAATATCCTAACCAACCCCAGTCTACCAAGCTATTAAATGAAAAATTTTGGATACAAAAAGATATGAAGTTTGAACTATATTTTTGGTCATTTTGAGTTTTTATGAGCTTTTAACATCTTTTAATTTTATATTTTAATTTTTATGCAAATTAGGGGTTGATGTTAATTAATTCAACAATGAGAAAATTAGAAGTTTGCCTATAGATCATGACAAATAAGTCACCTACAGTCACAGAAACATGTTAGATGCCCTAGAGTTCTTTCTAGGGGTGAAGTCTCTAACAATCAAATTAGTCAAGATCTAAGGGTAAAAAATTAAGAACTCGAAAGAGTAGCTAAGGGTTTGCCTATTCGATAGCGCTTAATACTGACGTCTTAAAGTGTATAGTACAAAAAATTACACTCTAAAAGCATTGAATTACTCTTTAATCTCCAACCTTAATGTACGGATCGTGTCAATCCTATCACATAAGTTTTATTTATCTTCCAAATATACGGATCATGAAACAATAATCTCCTTCTTCATTCTTTTTATAATATTATCAATAATAATGATATTAACAAAAATAATAAAATTACTAATAAAAATAATATTAAATGTTAATATATTAATAAAAATAATAAAATCCTAAATCCATTTTATAAATAATATTTAACTACATATTAAATGCTCAATCATTCAATTATTTTTAATAATTAGATCTATTAATTAATTTGAGTCGGGTCGAGATCAAGTTGGATAAGGCCTTTTTTGGTTTTTTAAGTTGGGTTGGGTCGGGTCGACAAAGGCTAGACCTTAACCCTAAATATTTAAGCTAGGGTTAACCCACGAGTCAATGGTTCAACTACCAAAATCAATCAATATATGACCAAGTCAATGGTTCAACTACCAAAATCAATCAATATATGACCAAGTCAATGGTTTTTACAAAAAGAAAAAAAATTTGAGTTTAACCACCTAGATCTATACCGATTTTGAGAAAAAAAAATGTGACCTAATAGTAACTCGTGATCTAACCCGAATTGTCTTTGGATCATGTGAAGTCATGCCATCTTTTTGTTCTTGATAAGGGATCTTAATCAACATTTATTTGGGTTGGGTCAAGTTGATAAGTTGGGTTGACATTTTGTCAGGTCTATTAATAATTAATTGATTATTAATAATTATTATTCTATTAATTATTTCTTTAGTTTATTATTTTTATTAATTATTAATTACATTTAATTATGATTATTTGTTTTGTTAATTATGTTTGATTATTAATAATTGATAACAAATTATAATTATTTCATAATAATAAATAATTAATAACTTATTATGTATTTATTTAATTTAATTATTAATTATTAATTAATTACTAAATGCTTAATTATTTAAAAACAATTATATAATTATATAACTTCTAGTAAGTATTACAGTTTACAGGCATCCAAATGTCAAACTTTAGTACAAACGAATAGGCCCTAAGAATAGGGGTGAGCATTCGGTTTATTCGGTTAAAAACTAAACCAAATAAACTAAAACTTTAAATGCCGAACTAAAAAAATTAAAACCGAAACCAAAATTTTCAATTAAAATCAAATTTTATTATATTATATTATATGTTACATATTATATACTCTCTCTTACATATTATATATATTACATATAATAATAGAAAGTTCAGTTAATTCGGTTAACTGAATTTCTAATTCTAAAAACTGAAACCAAAAACCAAATTAGTCCAAAACCAAATTAATCAAATCAATTTAACTAAAAAATGAAAAGATCGAGCCGAACAAACAGAAACCGAAATTTTCAATTCGGTTTTTCAATTTTAACCGATTAGTGCTCACCCCTACCTAAGAATACAATGTAAGATGAACTGACTAGAGAGCAAGACTAGAAAATGGAAGTATGTGTAGTGTCATTGGAATGTGTCTCTCATTTATAAAAGAAGGGTCATTAAGCGCATGTAACAACGGCTCACTTGGTTAGTTCACATTCCCCACCCACAATGGCATATTAACCCACATTGCTCGGTCTCTCTTCCACCATTAATATGGTTGGTCAACCCACTCATAACAATCGACCATTATGGAGTCTCCACATTATAACCACCTCGTTGGTGAGTTTTTCATTTTACTCTCTAATGTGGTTCATGTGACACTCATTGGTCCTAGTCACCTAGCCGCATCAAGGGTCATTACTTGGTGTAATGGTAAAACCTGAGGCTAACAAACATAAGTGTAGGTTTGAGTCAAGAGTGGCCATTTTGCATAAAATAATTACTAAAGGTTAGGATAGTATCCAATCTACCCCTCCCAAAACCCCAAATAGTTGGGACCAAATTGTGAAATTGAGCAATGGCTTTTTTTTTTAACTTTTGTATAGGTTATTTTCATTTTATAGACTACATCATTTGCTACTTCAAAGAAATGAGTTATTACACTTGTTCATGGGTCGGGCTCTAGGCTTGCCATTTAAATTTTGGCAAAAGCTAAGTCTAAGTACAAGCCCATGAGCATCTTTATAAGTTGTTTTAGCCCTACATTAATTTTTTGTTGTTTAATTTGAAATTAATATTTGTGCATTTCATATTTACTTCAATTTTATATGTTTTAGATTATAATTGAATACAGTGAATAAATTATTTTTCTGTTTAGATTGAAATTATTATTTATGAAATGCGTGTTTATTCCAATATTATAGTTGAAATAGGATACACAGAAAATTGAAACTAATCATTATGGAATGTATAGACTATCCAATATATTTTATTTAAATGAAAAGCATTAATAAAAATGAATTTACTAATAAAATTAATAATGCTTAATAGAAACTATACATAAAAAAATTATTAATGAATATAACAAATTATTAATTACATTAATTAATATAATAAGCCTTGTAATTACATAACTTTAATTTAGTCTTTTAATGGGTAGATTATTGAAATCTACCCTAAAGTTTGATAATTGCAATCACCTCCCCTAAACTTTTTGATACAGTTGCAAGTAGACCCCCTTTGTTAGAATTTTCTAAAAAGAGGCACAAAAACGTCCAAAATACCCATGAGATTACTATTGAAGCTGGTTTCTACAAAAAATACAAATTTTATATGCAACAAAATATAGAGAATTTAAAGTTGCAACTTTGCTTTGAATGATTGATATGAAGAGCAAATATGGAAAACAAATCAATTTGTAGTGATTCATATGAGGAGAAAATTTAGAAAATAAACATTTGGATCAAAAGTCATTGCATGGGTATTTTGGACATTTTCATGCCTCTTTTTAGAAGATTCTATGAAATGAGATCTACACACAGCTGTTATAAAGTTTAGGGGAGGTGATTACAATTACCAAACTTTAGGGGAGATTTCAGAAATAATCAAAAACTTCAAGAGAGGTTTTAGTGATTTACCCTTTTTAATTAGTATTCTTTTAAAAATTTACATTGCTTGAAGTCAATTAATTAATTAATTTCACTTAATTACAATTCAAGGTCCTAGAATGGACCGCAATCATAACCTCACTGAATGATGTGGACTACAATGATAAGGGAGAAAATGAACACTAAATATCCGACTTTCATGGAAAAAATAAGTAGGGATGCAAATGGATCAAATCAGATTCAAATCAAGGTATATTCGAATCCGATCCAACATTGTTCATGTCAGATCCAATCTGACCTGAAGATCTGATGAGATCTGATAGGACTCAATTTGAATTTGAATCCTATCGGTAAGTCGGATCTTCGGATCTGATCCGATCCGACTTATTTTCTTTAAAAATTAATAAATTAATAAAAAATAAAATATACTAATTTAAATAAAATAAAAATAAAAAATACAAATATGTTTTAATTATTTTCATCATATATATACTTGCTTTTATAAAAAAATAATATAACAAATTTATAAAAAAATAATATAACAATATATTTATAAATAAATTATATATATATATATATTTAAAAATATATAATATACATCGGATCATATAGAGGGTGACCTGAATTCAACCAAATAGGATCCGATCTCGCATCATGATTTGATCTTTGCACCTTTAAAAATAAGCTTCTTAATCCGATTATTGTGGAATAACAGAATGAGAAGATTTTTAAAAATAGAGGCTATGCTCGAGCCCAAGGCCCAAACTGTACAAAGAATATCTCAATATCATACAAAATCCAAAATGGCCTACGTAACAATGGATAACAAAAAAGAGGAGAACCCAATATGATAAAATGAATTCGGTGGGTCTGACCACTATTCTTGATGTTCAAAATTAATTTAATTTTGAACTAAGCACAATGGGAGTTGTGCATGTAACTGCCTAATAAGGAATTGGGATCTGCTCGTAACAAAGCGCTGAGCGCACCTCACACCAATCTCACAAGTACATTCAACCTTTCTATCATAGGAAGTCTTCAAACAATAGGAACTTGAGCAGTAAGTGATTGCTTGCCACCATGTCCTCCGGGAGGCAGATTAATCGACGGATCTTTTATCTTACTTAGCGCTAGATTACTCGGGGGACTCTCTCTCTTGACCCCTCTAATTTTTCTTCTAATTTGTTTGAAAATTTCGGTTTTAGTTATTCTGGTTCGTTTTTTTTTTATTTTTGGTTATTTCAATTTTGTAAAATTTCATTTTTCAGGTTTAGAAATTCGATTAATCGAAAAAATGGAACTAGCTGAATTTTATTATCTATAATATATATTTATATAATACACATATAATATGTATAAAATATATTATATTGTATTATATTATGTATTAAAATATATAATTTATTATATGCACTACAATATATATAATGTTGAAATTCGATTTTAACCAAAATGACTAAAAACCGAATAAAAATTTTCAATTTATTCAACTCGATTTTTAATCAAATAAACCGTTTGCTCACCCCTACTCATTTGTTTTGTAGACTCGTGGAGACATACTACCTTCGGCTTATGTAACACATTTCGGTTTCTATAAATAAATAAATAAATAAACCTTGATGTCCTCCTGTATGCCATTGTTTTCTCGGATTTAGAAGAATCCTCTAAATCATGCCTGTTCTGGCCAATACGGGCGAAGAAGATGAGTAAATCAGGTATTTTAACCAGATGAATCATGGGTTCAAGGATCAATTTGACCAGCAAAAGTAACCCATCTATAATTGATTAAAGTGAGCTCAGTTTTTAATTGACTGAATCGTGGCCCAACTTGACTGGTTAATTCTACGAAATTAAAAATAATGTAGATTCCATTTAAATAATAAATATAGAAAATGCAAATAAAATTACATTATCAGTATTCAGTAATTTAAATGAAATACAAGTAATTACGTTAACATAGAATTTTATTAACTATTGTTAAGTTAAAAGATTTAAACTTCTAGACATTTAGCATTATTACTTAATAAATTTTATTAATAAAACTTAAAGCTTATTAGCATCCAAATTAATTATTATTGACATAAAACAAAAAAAAACGTTATAGTTCCATTTACTGCAAACGAAAATAAAAAAGTAATTAGTTAATAAATTAAAACTATAATACTATTTGTAATATCAATTAATCATTTAATTAATGCTAATTATAATTAAAGATACAACTTTGATAAATTAAACAAACTAAAATTTTGATTGATTAATAGTAATATAATTAATGTAAATAAACTATTAGTATTTAAGTAATTAATGTTTCACCATTTAGGAATTCAATGTTATAGTTACACATTTGTGAATAAAATTGAAATAATTACAAGTTCATTAATATATATATATATATAGATAAATAGATAGGTAGATAAATAGATAGAGAGAGAGAGATAGAGAGAGAGAGAGACTTGTGCCTCAATGTTTGCAACCTGCCAATATATGTATGTATGTATGTATATATAGATTTTGCTGATGTATCATGTTCTAACCTATTTGATTTGGGTAAACAAAGTGACCCACGATATGAATGCAACAACAGTTCAGCCTCCATATTGGTTTTTAAAACATTGATGTATCTTTAAGGATGATACAGAACAAGAAGAAGGGGGGAGAGAGAGAGAGAGAGGTTTGGTCCTAAATGAGTTAAGAAGAGGGGAGCTTCTAGGCGACAGGTTTGGTCCTAGGTCAACAAGTTGAGTAATTTAATTAACAAAAGAGAGGTTAACCATTTTTTAACCATACATTTAACAGTAAATTTATCAAAATTTCAATTCATTGTTAATTAGCATTTAAGCTTTTCAACAATACATTTTAATTGACCATGAACTAAAATTCTATTAATTAACAAAAAATTTAATTCGTAGTAAAATAAACCATAAATCTATAATTTCACTAAAAAACTAGTAAGCATGCAAGTGCTTTTCATGTGGTAATTCTAGATAATGATAATGATAGGTAATATATCCAAAATTTTCTATAAACTTTTATGTATTTTTTTGTTTTTATATTTTATATTTTTTATTATTAATCGAATGTAGATTACAAAATCCAAATATGATTATATAAACACCCCATCCAAATATGAGATAATTGAATTGAGTTGTGAAATTTTAGGTATCATTGCCAACCTACCTGCTTGGTAGGGATGCAAACTGATTGGATTGAATTCAAATTAGGGTATATCTGAATCTGAACCAATACTATTAGTAGAAGATCTAATCGCATCTCATAAACATGGATTTGAATATGAATCCGATGAGGAAGTCAAATATTGGTTCTGATTCATTCCAATTTAATCTAAAAATAATAAAATATTAAAAGAAAATTAAAATATAACAATTAAAAAAAAGAAAAACAAAAAATACAAGTATATTTTCAACTATTTTCATCATAAATATACATCTTTTATAAAAAAATAATATAACAAATTTACAAAATGCAATATATATATCGGATCAGATAGGAAGTGATTCGAATTCAATCCAGTTTCTGATTGGATCATATTATCCGACCCAATCCACATCGAAGATCTAGACTGGGATATTCGAATTCAACAAAAAGGATCGAATTGGATCATGATATGATCCATTTGCACCCTTATTGCTTGGCTAAATTCTTCATTTTTTAATATTTTATTTTTTTTGTGTATCTTTTTTTTTTGTTCATTTATCAAAAAAAATGTAAGATTTAAATAGAATGAATTGAATGTGGTGAAAAGTTGTAATTCAATTTATAATTTGAACATCACAATTAAATATTGACTAAATTCAAAAATGAGTATTTTAGTCAAAAGAAAATTCCACAATCTTATTCATATTTTTAATAGTAGTATAAATATAGAATTATAATTGTGCTCAATTTTTACTATAGTTTTTTTGTACTTTTGTGTGTAAAACTAATTATGATATTTTACACTTACTTTTTGTTTAATAAGACAAATATATGATATTATACATGTGTCTGAATACTTTTTTGCAAGATGTATGCACTTTTTATTTTTGTATTTTTTATTTTATTAATTTTTATTATTTATTTATGATGTTAAAGTTTAATACATTTAACCCAAAAGGTGAACTATTTATTATTAATTTTTATATTTCATTTTTAGCTAGTTTTAAATTATGTATTTCATTTTCATTATCAATAAAAATAATTTTTGTTTCTTATACTTATTTTTTAATTTGATTACATAAATGTGTCTACTTTTTCTACAATTTTTGTAATTTTTCATATTTATTTCTATTTTAAAATTTTTATTACCTAACTATGACTTGGTAGATTGATCAATTTGGATGGTTGAATTGTTTAACCACCACTTGGATAAAAAATGGTTTTGTTTTTGAGTCAATTTTAAAATATATGGATTTATACTATTAAAAATATTGATATAGATCTAATTAGTAGCAATTATTAGTGGAAAATAACTTTAAAATATAGGATTTAATAAGAGAAAATGAAATTTAATACGTTAAGTATAAGATTTAATTAGAGGAGATTAAATGAGATGAAAAGTAATAATTGAACTTACATTTTCAACCCTTACAATTAGAGATGGATTAAATACACAAATATGGGCATTTTAGTAACTATAAAAGCTGACATTAAAACTATAATAAAAGGATTTTTACACCCTTTCCTAAGCAAAGAAATAGAGGGTAATTTTAGTCCAAAAAAACTTCCACACTACATTCACACTTTTATATATAGTATAAGTTTAACAAAAAAATTATGGATTTAATGAACTTTTGATAATTTCTTTTCTTCTTGAAACAATGATTGCATTTATTTTAATCTCTTTTATCATCATATTGGATATCAAAGTTTCCTATTTCTAAAGCCCCTACTAAGATACGTGGGTTCCTATTTTTTCAGCAAATAGCATTTCAAAAGTGATTTGCTCCCATTTTCAAATAGAATTCACATCACTTAAAAAAATGAGAGTGGTTAACTCCATTTTCAATTAGGAGTCTTCAAGCTTAGCCACATGTCAAACCACTCTTTCAAAAGTGTGGGTAGTTAAATAAAAAAACAATTATATAATCATTTCTCTTCTCTATAAAAGTAAAACTTAATTTAATCTCTTAAATTAAATAATAAAAAATTGGTGTTTTTTTTTTTGTAAAAAGCCCGTAGGCTAAATCATTCATTGCACTGAATCAGCTCTTAGTACAGGCAAAAGAAAATCTAGAGAGATGGACCAAGTTTGGGTCCTCGACAAAGTACAACCAAATTTTGCCAAAGTGTGAGCAGAATTATTGCTTGTATGAGGGATGAAGGATATATGAGCTTGATGAAAACCTTGCAAAAGACTCCTGCAATCGGCTATGACTGTATGAAGCTGCAATGGGACCTCAGACTAACGATCTAACAAGATATTAGTAATCTTCTATGCATCCCCTTCAAGAACAATGTGTGTGAGAGATAAATCTTGAGCCAATTGTAAACCATCTCTGAAAGCCAATGCTTCAGCCATCTCAAAATTAGATATTGGAGCACAAACAGACCTTCCACAAACCAACTGACTCAAATGGGTTCGAACAATAATACCAATTCAAGAACATAGAGGGCCCACTGCCCCATCAACATTGACTTTGATGAAAGTTCTTGGGGCGTCGTTCAAGGAATCACCTGAGTAAATCTTTGATCATTCTGTAGTTGCACTTTACTACATTTAAGTGACGACGTAATAAAAAATTGGTGTTGAACAAAAATGATCAACATACATGAATAAAAAATATATCAGAATACTAGCCCATACTTAGTAGGGGGATGCTCATGGATAGACCTGTTGATGGGTCGAGTAGTCCGACGGCCCGATTCATTATTTTTTGGGCTTGGACAAAATTTCAGACTTGTTGGCTTAGGTTTGGGCTTTAAATACTTAATACCAACCCCGATCATTTTTTGGGCCAAGCTCAAGCTTTCTCAAATAGGCCCGGCCCGGGCCCAAGCCCTACCCATACTTGCATATAATAAAAAAGTACTTATGTTATATATATATATTGGTTTCTTAAATTATTAATAAATACTAATTTACTATTTGGAAATACAATTTAGTTTATTAATTTATTAAATTATTACTAAATTAATATAATATTAGTTTATAAAAATACACTAAAAATAAGACATTTCGTGTATAGATCGGGCTTCGGGCTCAAGCTCAAGATCTAGGCCCGGTGGTTGGGCTAGGCTCCAACTTGGGCCTGCACATTTTTTGTTGATAAAGAGGCAAAGCCCCGCCCGGCCCATGAACAGATCTATTCATGCATAATGAATAATAACACATAAATATGGGAGATGTTCCCAATACATGGTAGGATATGCCTATGAGGTCAGTGTGAGGGCTGCATTAGCAGCCACAGCACATCTGGTGGGTCATCACAACAAAAATGGGTTCAACTGGTAACTCTTCTATTATAGTGGCAATAATGTAGGCTGCATTAGCAGCCCATAAACTTGCTTTACAAGTTAGAGATGTTGCAATCACAATTGAAGGAGTTTCTTTTATCACCATAGGAGTGTTGCAAGTGAAGATCAAACCATCAAGGAGATGAGTTCACATCTGCACCCCACAAGGGGGCGGCGCCCCCTTGTAGCACATCTCGACATTGTATTGAGAACATCTCCCAATAATGTCTTATCATTTTCCGTATTATCATCAGAAGATGTCCCCAATACATGGTCGAGATGTACTGTGGGGCATTGTGGGGCACCCCCTTGTGGGGGGTAGATGTGAACTCCAAGGAGATGCGAAACAATGTCAAAGCATAGGAAGCTGGTTCAAGAGTTCAACCTAAATATGAACTACAAGCACATTCACAAAGAGAAAAATCAAGCTGCATATTGGTTGTCTAGTCGACGTCAGAAAAGTGAAGAGGTTCTACCCTTGTATAGATTGATCGGGATTTGATCAACGTTTCTACTATCATCCACAAGACAGTGGATTCACAGATCTCGCGCATATTGGATTTGTCTTTCTTTTAACACTACACCAATAGAATGCAATCCCAAAAGGCACATCTTAGGCCTTGTTTGCTTTTTTGGGAAGTTACTTACCCATACAAGTGTTTCTTGGGAAATACTTACCCATAGGGGTGTCCATGGTTCGATTAGCCAAACTATGGCCCTTTTTTGTAAACCAAACCGATGGTACCAGTTTTTTCATTTTGTCAAACTGAAACTGAACCAATACCACCAATTAACCGGACCATCAGTTTCGGTTTTTGACCGATTCCGTTCTTTGGTTTTTTTATTTTTTATATTTATAATATATATTATATAAATATATGTATAATATTATATTATAAATATATAATATATTTATAAATAGATCATTATAAATATAATATAATTATATATTTATATATAATACATAGAAAATATGTGACATATATTAAAAATATTAATAAAATATACATATATATATACCGATCGGTTCGATTAACCGCATTTTGCGATTCGATTTTTTGGTTTTTTATAAACACCCCTACTTACCCAAGTAAGTGCATTTATTCCTAAGTAAATTCAAATGTTGTCAACTTTGACCTTTGCTCACTGTGTCATGGAGTTTTGAACAACAACGAAACTCGATGAAGCTGAAGTTTGTGTATAGATGTAATAAATTTATTAAACATGCCTTTGCATGTGTTTTCTTACCTTACATATTCCTCTTTGTCTTGTATATTTCCCCTTGAGCATTGAAAACTAAAATGTCTTTTTGTTAGAGAGGAGCTCTCAGACTTAAACCCGCATACTCATGTTTGTCGGTATTAGAGTTTGCCATTGCACCACTAAGCAAAGGCAACCAGTATATATATACATATATACTGGTGAGAAATTTTGTTCCATCCAAATGTAATCAACTTTCCCCTAGGTGAGAAATCCACATAAATCTCGAAAAAGAACATAATATCTTGATCAATGAAAATCCCCTCTCAAAACCCAAAAAACAAACCTGCCCTAAAGTTTCCACAGAGTTGGGGAGAGGATGTTTATTCTGTTAGGCTTAGTTTGGAAAGAGTACACATACAAATATGTAGAGTGCAAAACCTTACATTTTGTATTATTTTATATGTATTTATACTGTGCATATTTGTATTTGCACTCCTTCCCAAGAATCCCAACTGAGCCTATGGCTGTGTCGTACAAATGCATGAGAGTGCAAATGTAAAAAATGCAAGTTCTTGTTTAAGTTTGTACTGCAAGCAAAGAAAATAAGCTAAAATTTGAAATAAAAATAGGTCAGAATTTACACTCAAATCATTTGCACTGTCATGGTTTTGTATCAGTATAAATTTATTCGCATTGCAATCAAAACAGCCTAACGAACAATTTGGATCAGTTGGGCCAAAGCCGGCAAGCCCCTTGCCAAAGCTCAAGCTACTGGACTACACCCCGGTGTCTAAGACTCGGACGACAACCTCACTGGCCGAGTCAGACTGAGAAACAGCCCATCATCGTTCTTGTCTAATCCAAGGAACTCAACATTTCAAACAAAATTTAATCACAGGATACACAAATAATTATCCAAAAATTAATTAACTATTCAAACTTACATGTACGTGCAAACCTCTGATAGTATTTATATTATATTGCAATTGCTTCCATCATCAATGCCTTTGCTTAGTGGTGCAATGGCAAACTCTAATACTGACAAACATAAGTATGCGGGTTTAAGTCTGAGAGCTCCTCTCTAACAAAAAAACATTTTAGTTTTCAATGCTCAAGGGAAATATACAAGACAAAGAGGAATATGTAAGGTAAGAAAACACATGGAAAGGCATGTTTAATAAATTTATTACATCTATACACAAACTTCAGCTTCATCGAGTTTCGTTGTTGTTCAAAACTCCATGACACAGTGAAAAATCAAATTAAGAATTATTTTACACACTTACTCTACTGCTGCTTTTCTTTTCATCCTCATGCTTTTGTGAGGTGCTTGAGAACACTATAATTGATAATAATTTCCAATACTTTCTCTTATCTTCGGCTTCTTTCTCCTTTATCACTTATAGTTGTTTATTTCTTCACATTCTTCTGCAATGCCTGAAAAGAAAGAGAAATGAAGAGACAAGAACAACATGAATAGTGAGTGCTGCATGAAACAAATATTTTCAGTTATTTTGACTAGATACAAAGTTTTATATTTCTCATCATAAAGCTATTGCACTACAATCAGATTTCTTAGTTCCTTTCCTTGATTAAAGTCTATAAGAAAGAATCTAGCATGATAGAAAATGTACCTTGGTTCTTTGAATCTTATGAAATGAAAATCCAAAAGTGTATCCAAGTACCAACCCACTAAGTTTCTTTTTTTATTCCCTGTTTCCTTATTTTCCTAGATCTTTCTTGGCAATGTTACCCTTACTAATTATAATTCTGCAATGTGAGCAATGTAAAACACTAAGGGTAACAGTGTCTTAGAATTATTTTTTCCTTAGGCTCAGTTTGGAAGGAGTACAAATACAAATATGTAGAGTGCAAAATCTTGTATTTTGTATTGTTTTGTATGTATTTATATTGTACATATTTATATTTGTACTCTTTCCAAACTGAGACTTAATTTTAGAACTTCAATATTCTACATTTTTTTTTCTGGATAAAATGCCCCCATTGTCTCAAAAACTTATGAAATAAAATTGAATAAAGAACTCAATCCAACATATGAGTTCTATTTCAAATACAATTCAAACTCTACATATCTCTCAGGTATGAGCTATTATCATCTCCATTTATCTATCTGAACCATTCTCCCTTACAAGGTAGAGCAGCAATGGCCATTGGAAAAGAGTTGATCAGTAACCAAAGGCATTGTGCCAACAATGATTCAATATTCTCCATTGTTTTCATTCCCAGGTGCAGCCAGACTGGACGGTTGGACTGTCAAAACTGGGAAACAGCAGCCAAAATGGGTTTTTGGTTGCCTGGTTCTGGGGAATGTTGACTTGGTCAAATATACCCCAATTACATGTATTAGTAGTTTTTATACCCTCTAGTATTTATTTTTTCATCTTATTTTCATGTAAACTAACTTTTAAAATATCATTAGAAACAATTTCATTTTTCTTTTTTTTTTTTGCATTTTTTATTTGGATGAGTTGAACCATTCAACCCATGACCAAGTCACCAAAATAATTAATTCTATCTGGTCCAAGTCTGACAGCATTGCCTGCAACAGAGTTGTTGCATCACAGCTGGCTGCAACTCAAATCTTAGTTCACCTGGCAATATCATGTTTTTTTTGGCGGCAACATCATGTTAAATACTGCCAATCTATCAAGTTCAGGCTTGTTCAGGAATGACTGAAGTGGAAGGAAGAGGTTAGAATCATTAATTCACCTCACAGTTTTCCTTCATGGCTAAAGTATAATGGAACAATTGAATCTGTTTATTGAAGCCAAAAGTTTTACAATGCAATATCACAGGATTAACTACCATGAATCTCAGACCTGATCATTTTTCAAACATACAGACACGACCAATGCAATATCATTGGATTTATTGTGCATTGATTTTTGAAAAACCAGCTGCTTTAGCCTAATGTTTTCCCATTGCTATACAGCACTTTTGATCGTCATGGGTCTGTCAAAACATGTGGGAAGCAACTTCTTAGCATCAACAGTTCCACCTATTAGAAGGATATTAGGGCTTCTTTTGGGGGCATATCTATCAGCAAACTGTTACTTCTTCCTTTATGTGCATAGTCCCATTTGCTCCAATGAAAATAAGTCCAAGGGGCTAAAGGGAACAATTTCCTTAGGTGAATGTGTTCTCTACAAGTTACCCATGTCTGGATTGGTTGATGAGAACCACCAAGATGGCACTGTAATAATAATTGGAGTAGAGCCATTGTTTTGCTTTTCTTCCTCATTATTGTCATTTTGTATTACACAGAGTGGTTGCTGCTCCCTAGAGCAAGAAAGGTAAAAATAAAGCATAAAATCTACCTTTCAAGTAGCCCTGTAAAGGACAAATTTGATAATGGAACAAAGAAAAAGAAGGAACATAATACATGGAACAAAGAAAAGGAGGAACATGATATGACTAACGATATGGTATCAACGGAGCTTGGCTTGTAAAGTGGTTAGAGCTAATTCAAAGGAGACAAAACTGAAAACAAAGTGCTGAAGGAAGTTGATTCTATTACGCAGTCAGAGAAGATCAAAATAAAGGAGGATAAACCCATGATGGGTTTTGCAATAAGGTCTTAATAAAGGAAGAAGCAGCTAGCCTGGATGAATACTTCTGGTAGAGGGACTGAAAGAGAAAGTAACATGGTTAAGGATTAGGAACTGAATACAGTATTTCAAATTAAAATAACAGTAAAAGAAGATGGAAACTGCAAAGTAAGCAAAGAAATTATTTGATTCTTGATGAAACAATATACAAAGTTGTCATTCCAATTCTATTTCTTAATTTTTCTAAAACTTGTAATTACTTTTTTTTTCAAAAGTGCTAAATCACTTTTGGTCAGCTTATTGAGGAAATATCCATAATTCACCTTCTTATGCTGTAACGAGAGTTTCCAGGTTGATGATCTTATTCACTTGCTTTATTCTAAATATTGGAACTGATGAAGTGTAAAGGTGATACATTTCACATTGAGGACTGCAAATGGATTAGGCTTTAGGAAAGATGCCTCATTCCCTGTCTAAGTTATTTAACTGTTAAAAGTTTGTAGCCAATGTTTAGGTTTAGCTGTCTGATGCCAGAAATACTGTTGTAAGGGAAAATCCTGACTGTCAGTTGAATTACCCCTCATCATTTTCTGGAACTGCTCTGCATTCTTTTACTTCTTCCCTTGTAGGTGGATTTTGTCCAATTTCATTTCTTCTAAGTGGTTTTAATTTTGATTGAATAAAGTCATTCTATAGAAGAATAAATGACTTGTCCTTTAGACTGTTTTAAACAACAACCTAGAAACAGAATCATTTTCCCTCCAGGTCATGAGTCAACAGTTCAACCATCTGGGCCAAATGAGTCACCTGTGAATTCATAAATCAGCAATGACCATATAAAGTGAATAAAAATGTAGAGTAAGAAAAGAAAACTACAAAAAAATTGCAGAAAAAGGTTGGGTAGGTCTCTAATATTATATACTCATCATATTGGCGTGTGATAAATGAGCATCGTTGCTATTAATAATGAAAATGGGCTAAACATACAAATAAAATAGAAAAAATAATGCTTGACCCATGACCAACTAACCAAGTCAAACAGTTCAGCAGTTTGAATGGACAGGTAACTGGGTCATAGGTAAAGTCAATGTTGTTTTGCAAATAAATGGCTCAAGGGTGAAATGGACCCGGAAACCTGGACGGGTGACAAGTTGGCCAGTTCAACCACAGGTTGAAAACATTACCTTTTAAGTGGGTACAAGCTCTGGTATTTTCTAATGCAGCCTATAATCATAATCAATGAAGCACCGGATCATATTCTAATAGCTAGTGTGTTAGTGAGTTTCTAACAACTAGTTTATTGGTACGTGTGCAACTAGGGCGGGCCTGACCTGAGCCCAACCAGAGTTTTTGCACAGGCTGGGCCTGCATTTCAGGCTGTGGGTTGGGGTGGGCCAAAAAACTCAGGCCTGGCCTAAATTTGGATAGGACTTGGGTTGAGGCCTCAGGTAGCCCAAGCCCAACCCTAGCTTGGCCCAACCCAACCTGAGCCCACCTGAACAAATGCATATACATGCATTATATTTATATAAAACCATCTTTTTTTCTAATAATATATACATGCATATATGTATAAAATATGTATATGCACATTAGTAAATGAAATTTGTCGATACTTTCAATTAATTATACTCTTAAATTGGGCCATAAAGCCCAATAAAAATGACCATATAAATAATTATTCATAAATTCTTTCAAACCTGACCAACTCACCCAACCCGAATTGTACTGGAATAAGCTCAGGTTAGGCCTAGGTTGATAAACTTGGGCCTAACCTCGGGCTGGGCTCCCGATGAGGTTTGCACCTTTAGGGTTGGGCCTAGGATGAACTTCAACCCAATCCAGCCCACCTGAGTTACACCTCTATTTATAAATGAGCCTTTGGCAGATTTATTTTAGCCAGCAGATAGTTTGTTAGTGGGTTAACAACTAGTTTTGCTTCAGCTTTAAATGCTCCAACAACTATATTTTTTCTATGCGTAACCTCAAGCATGAGGCATCCAGATTTTACCTTTGCTTGTGAATCTAAGAGATTTCTTTTGAGAGTTGAAAAAATAAGACTCTTTCAGGTAAGTGAGTCCCCAAACCTTGTTGCATCTCTATGTAATCAATCTGTTGAAGCTAATCAACATACACCAGTCTCCATCCAGATTGTTTTAAATTCTCCCATCCCCATTTTCCAAACTTATTCTTTGGCCAAGTTTGTATTGTCTTCCTTATCAGATCAAAAGGCCTTGCAGCTAGGGGTGGATTCAAGCCAAGCCAAGCCGAATACTTGGCTATTCAAGCTCGGCTTGCTGAAATAGTCTTGGGCTCGAGCTTGAGGTAGAGACTTGAGCTCGAGCTCGAGCTCGGCTCGGTTCAAAGCTCGCAAGTTTGAGCTCGGCTTGGCTCGAGCTCGACTACAAGCCAAGTTTTTTCTAAAAAATAAAAATTATACATATAAAAATATTTTTTATTTTACATACAACAAAATAAGAATTATAAAATTATTTATTATTATATATAAAAATAAAAAATATACATATAAAAATTGTTTTTATTTTACATACAAAAAAATAAGAAATTAAGAATTATAAAAAATATATTTATATATTTAAATGTATATGTATATGTATGTATGCATGCATGTATATAATAAAAAATTATTTTATTTATTATACTAGACTTGCGAGCCTCACAAGCCGAGCTTCACTGGGCTCGAGCTCGGCTCGGTTAGAAAACAAGCCTATGTATCAGGCTCGAGCTCGGCTTGAAACTCGGTTTAAACAGAGCCAAGCCGAGCTCGAATAGCTCATTAGAAGCTCGGGTCATGACCACCCCTAGTTGCAGCACTGATGGAGCTATAGAAATTTGGCAAAGTAGAAGCCAATAACATGTTCCTGATTTTTCATCAGAAACCATAACTAGTTGAAGTCAGTCACCATAAACCGACAATTAATTGGGAGAAAAGTTAAACTAGAAAATTTTACAAGATCAGCCAAACTTCCTCTTCTGTCTCTGAAATCGTTTCTATCCTGTCAATATAGCAAAGAATTATCCTTCATCTTTACAGAAATGGAGATAAATAAACTAGTAGTAAGACAACTTCCAAGTTTGTCTCAACTGGGTTCTAAAATATCCAAATCCCTCTGTTTAATCCTTGTAATTCCCCATTTTTTTCTAAACTCTTTTACTGGCAGCAGAAATCCCATTCATCTTGATGCTGTTAGGTGAGGTCCATGAATAGGTTTTTGTTCTCTAACACGCCCCCTCACATAAAAGCCCATTGGGCTTGAAACGTGGACAAGCACAGACCTACTCGTACCTTGTGCTGAAATTTAATTGATTATAATGGAGGTGATGAGGATGGAACACTAGACCACTTGGTCAAACAGGCTCTAATACCATCTTAAGAAAAATTTGAATTTCAGTTCAAATCTGGGTTCATAGTTTGCAATTCACAGTTTTTAGGAGAACCTGATTCGTTAGGATTACGCTTCTAAATTTGGTTTACTCAAATAATAGTAATATATGTTAGTCTGATACAATTCGTAAACTTTAATCTGATTAACTCCAACAGCCCAAATAAGGAAAATTTGAAAAACAAAAGAACCAAGTAACTAATTAATGCATTCAGTTGTTAAATTGAAAAGGTGTACATAAAGGTTAGTAAACCTACCTTGAGTCCCTTATCTTTGTCAGAAACTTTGGCCTCCTTTGAGTCACAAATGTACAGTTATTTGTTTCTCGCCTTAGAGTATGTGCCTTTGATAGAGAACGTTTAGCTTCATCGTCTTTCACACTTCCCTTCTTAGTTTTCTCACTGGAATCCAAACATTCATCCCACGCTAAAGAGGAAACATAAAGAAGCATAAGCAGGTTTAGCTCTGGGAGAAGCGATGCTTGTGACAACCGAAGAGAATTACTATCACCATTTTCTTCTTCCTCTTCATCATCCTGATTTGTGTCTTTAATTGATTCCGGCATCTTTTCAACATTATTCAAAATAATACAAGCGTTAATAACTATAACAGCACAAGATGTTTATGAGAAAAAAAAAAGAGAAAGAAATTGTGTTAAATATGTCTTTTATCTATTCGTTCCATGAGACAGTGCTCTTAAACACACTTGGGGGGAAACGTAAGATAAAAGTGAAATAAAGAATAAATATTTGAAATAACCAGAAATTAAAAGAAAAATATCGAAATCAACTTTACAACCAGAAAAAGAAAACCGAAGCAAATAAAATTGTGATTCTGTGAACGGCCAAGAAGAACAGGCTTATGAGGTTCGTGTTCACTCAGCAGCCTTTAGCCTACGATTGAAAGGAAAAGGGTTCACTTCTTTTTTCTTTCTTCCATACTAAATCATGGTCAGAAAAACAGGGCAGGTATACAAACAAACACCACTTCTCGTAAACAATACTCAACTTTTCTTGAGTTATCAAGAAACCAGAAGACTGATAAAAAGAAGAACAAGTCGCACCTCTCCATCGATCTTATCCATTTGAAATGATACCATCAAACTAAAACCATCGTGGTCATTATAAGATGAATCAAATAAGAGGAGTCCTCTCCCAGACGATTCTCGACCCTCTATGACTGCTAAATGTGTACAGCCAGAAAATAGTAAAACTTGGACTGCACCTCAAATCTAAAAATGAAGTAGAACTTAATTTTGACAAGGCATAAGAACGGCGGAACACCTTCGAGATCTCAGAGTCTAAAGGGTAAACGAGAAATTTGACGCGAATTTGTTTATTTATAGGTGGAGATTTTGGGCTGTGGACAATTGGGGTTGGTTAAAATTGTTGGTTTCAAGTGGGTATCGGAAAACAAGGAAGTAGCACAGGTCGGATCGAAATATCTATTTTGTTCGGTGGATTTGTCGACATTTTAAAGTCTATTAATTTAGATATTATAACTTGCAATTTTGCCAATAAAAAGAAATTTGCTATTTGCTACATTAAAAATAATAATGGTTTTTTAATAAAATATTTGTAATTATAAGTATTCAACTCTTGAAATTTATATAAAGACTTAGATCATCATTCTGGGTTGGGCTTGGGCCAGGCTTTGCACCTATGATAAGGGTTATAGCTTAGGCCCGGGCCGGGCCTGAGGTTCTGGGCCTGAAATATAAGCCCTAGCCCAGGTCTATATGGGCTCGGGCCGGGGCAAATTTGATTCCAGGCCAACGTCACTCATATATAAAACATTATATATATATATATATATATATATATATATATATATTAAATGACATAACATGCATATAAACTTATTTTATACATTATATAATATAAATTATATATGTCATGTTATATATTTATATATAAAATATATAATATAATGTAAAATAACATGTATACATATGTATACATTATACACAAGATGTACAAGTTTAAATATATGCGGAACGGGTTGGGGTTGGGCCCAGGTTAGACTTAAAGTATTAAGCCCAAGCCCGACCCTAAAATTTGTAGGCTTGATGTGGGCCTGAGCTCGGGTCGGGCCTGAACACAAAACCCAGGCCCAAGCTCGAAATTTCCAGGTTGGGCTTGTGCGGGTGGGACCAGGCCGGGCTGAAATGATCACCCATAATCATCATGTGCTTGTTTTTTAAATATTGTTTCAGCAAAGCATCTCATATAAAAGAGCATGATCATATAGTGATAGTTCTGAGTTCTACTTCATAGTTGTCCTTTGTTTCATATCGAGAACTCCCAGTTGACAAGGACAGTGGGACCATTCAGCCCAAGAACCGTCTAGGCAACCGGTTTTGTTTTACCCCAAACCCGGTCCCTAGCCAAAAATCGTTGAATCAGTCAACGACCCATTGACCCAGGCGGTTAAACAGTCGACCCGTTCAATAGTTTTTGGCCATTTTTTATTTTTAATTTTTTTTTTATTTTTTAATATTTGTTGTCAGAATGGGCCATCTGTTCGAACCGGACAGTCAAACCGTCGACTTGGAAACCGGTGGCCAAAACGATTTTGTTTTCAAGTCATTTTTTTATAGATGTCAATAATTAGATGAAATAACTTTGTAGTCATGGTCATGGGAAGGGTGGACATTGCAAGGGATTCCAAAACCTTGAAAGACAAATCCAAAGTGACCTTAAACATAGAAAAAAAAATGGCAGTAAATCCACCAAACTGGAAAAACCAAGGGAAAAAATTTAAAAAATCGAGTCCAAAGTTTTACTTTGAGATGGAGATAAACATACATGCAATCAAAGAAGAGACAAATCAGATTATTTTGTAAGAAAAATAAATAAATAAATAAAATATTGCACAAGAAAACCCAAAGAAAAAACAAAAGGGAAGAAATAAAGCGGTGCTAAACCCTAGACCGTTTTGGAGGATCTTGAAGAAGAAGGCCAAACACAAAAAAAAAAAAAAAAAACAAAAACCAAAAGTAGAAAATGAAAAAAAAAAGGAACACACCACCACACATGCTTGGATAAAAGCCCACAGTAGAAGAAACCTTTGAATAGTGAAAATCCAAAAGCATAAAAGCCATGGTTTTCAAACCGCCATTGACTCGGACAAACGAACATTTTGGCCCGGGAACTATCTAGGCAACCGGTTCCATTTTACCCCAATTCTGGTCCTTGGCCAAAAACCGTTGAATTGGTCAACAACCCATTGACGTAGCAGTCAAACCATCAACCCATTAACCCATTCTATGGTTTTTGGCCATTTTTTATTTATTTTTAATTGGGAACCGTCTAGGCAACCGATTTCGTTTTATGCCAATCCCGGTCCCTAGCCAAAAACCGTTGAATTGGTCAACGACCCATTGACCCGGGAAGTCAAACCGTCGATCCATTGACCCATTCAATGGTTTTTGGTTTATTTTTATTTTTTTTTTATTTTTATTGTCAGAATGGGTCGTTCGTTTGAACCAAATGGTCAAACCGTTGACCCAAAAAACCAGTGGCCAGAACGGTTCCATTTTCGGGTTATATGAGCCACATGCTCGAATGACACAACACGTACGATACTCCTTAGTGGACCTCACACACTCGATTTTTTGCCTATATTTTTTTTTTTGTTGTCAAAACGGTCGTCTGTTCAAATCATATGGTTGAACCGCCATTTTTTATTTTTTAATTGGGAACCGTCCAGGCAGCCAGTTCTGTTTTACCCCAATCCCGGTCCCTGGCCAAAAACCATTGAATCGGTCAACAACCCATTAACCCGACCGGTCCAACCATCGACCCATTGACCTGTTCAATGGTCTTTGGCCATTTATTATTATTATTATTATTTTAATTATTGTTGTCAGAACAGGCCATCCATTTGAATTGGACGATCGAACCATTGGCTCGAAAACTAGTGGCCAGAACGGTTCGGTCGTATGAGTCACACGCTCGAATGACATAACATGTATGATACTACTTAATGGACCTCTCACACTCAATTTTTTGCTTGTAATTTTTGTTGTCAGAATGGGCAGTCTAGTCGAACCTTCAACTTGAAAACCGTGGCTATAATGGTTTCGTAATTTTTTGCTTGTAATTTCTGTTGTTAGAACGGGTCATCCATTTGAACCGAACAGTCGAACCGGCGACAAGAAAACTGGTGGCCAAAATGGTTCTGTTTTTAGGTTGTATGAGTCACACGCTCGAATGACATTACGCGTATGATATTGCTTAATGGACCTCACATACTCAATTTTTTGTCTATAATTTTTGTTGTCAGAACGAGTCGTCCGTTCAAACCAGATAGTCGATCCCGAAAATCGATGGCCAAAATGATTTCGTAATTTTTTACTTATAAATTTTGTTGTCAAAATGGGTCATCCATTTGAAGCGAACGTTCGAACCTTATGTTTCAATGAAGTCTTTTATATATATAAGGGAAATACTGCCATTTGGCAAAAGGGGAGACCACCCCTTTCCCTTTCCCTCATAAACTATCAGGCTCGAGCTCGATTCAAATTAGAGACTTAAGCTTAAACTCGAGTCAAAAGCTCGGAAGTTCGAGCTCAACTACCTTTGATTGCAGGTCTCTTAAGCAGTCAAAGTGCCGAGCTGAGGTCTCCCTCAATTGTCGAGGTGCCAAACCGAGGTCTCCCTCAACTGCTAAAGTGTTGAGTTGAGGTTTCCCTAGCATGTGAGGTGTCGAGCTGAGGTCTCCCTCAGTTGTCGAGGTGCTGAGCCGAGATCTCCCTTAATGACCAAGGTGTCAAGCCAAGGTGACACCCTATGTACACTCTCGATTAGGCTCTTGAGACCTTTGATTGCAGGTCTCCCTAGCAGCCGAGGTGCCGAGCCAAGGTCTCCCTCAATAGTCGAGGTCTCCCTTACCTGTTGAAGTGTCAAGTTAAGGTTTCCCTAGCAGGCGAGGTGTCAAGCTAGGTCTCCCTCAATTGTCGAGGTGTTGAGCTGAGGTCTCCCTTAATGGTCGAGGTGTCGTCTAGCTCGAGCTCGATTTGAATTAGAAACTTGAGCTCAAGCTCAGACTCAGAAGTTCAAGCTTGGCTTGGCTTGAGCTCAACTACCTTTGATTGCAGGTCCCCTAGCAGCCGAGATGCCGAGCTAAGGTCTCCCTCAATTGGAGAGAGAGTGGCATTCTTGTAATTTATAAGGAGAGAGAGATGTCAAGAGAGAGAATGGCATTCTTGCAATTTATAAGGAGAGAGAGTTGATAGGAGATAGTGGCACTCTTGTAATTTGTAAGGAAAAAATCAAAAGAAAGAGTGGCATTATTGTAATTTGTAAGAAAAATAGTGAGGGAGTTGGTAGGAGAGAGAGTGGTAATATTGTAATTTGAAAGAAAAAAAGCAAGAGAGAGAGTTGGTAGGAGAGAGTGGCATTCTTGTAATTTGAAAGAAAAAAAAAAGCAAAAGAGAGAAAATTGGTAGAGAGTGGCATTCTTGTAATTTGAAAAAAGCAAAATTTACTGTTAGATTCCATTATTTGCCTATACATTCCAACTTAATGTATTTACTAGCGAAGGGGGCCCTGAGTTGCAAGGGCTCACTCATAAACTATCAGGCTCAAGCTCGATTCAAATTAGAGACTTGAACTCGAGCTCAAGCTTGGATCGAGTCAAAAGCTCAGAAGTTCGAGCTTGGCTATCTTTGATTACAGGTCTCTCAAGCAGTCGAGGTTCCGAGCCAAAGTCTCCCTCAATTGTTGAGGTGCCAAACCGAGGTCTCCCTCAGCTGTTGAAGTGTCAAGCTGAGGTTTCCCTAGCAGGCGAGGTGTCAAGCTAAGGTCTCCCTTAGTTAACAAGGTGTCGAGCTGAGGTCTCCCTCAGTTGTTGAGGTGCTGAGTTGAGATCTCCCTCAGTGACCGAGGTACCGAGCCGAGGTCTCCCTCAGTGGTCGAGGTGTAGTCTAGTTCGAGCTCAATTCGAATTAGAGACTTGAGCTTGAGCTTAGAAGTTCGAGCTCGGCTCCGCTCGAACTCGACTACCTTTGATTACAGGTCCCCTAGCAGCCAAGATGCCGAGCTGAGGTCTCCCTCAGTTGGAGAGAGAGTAGCATTCTTGTAATCTATAAGGAGAGAGAGAGAGAGAGAGAGTTGGTAGGAAAGAGAGTCGCATTCTTGTAATTTGAAAGAAAAAAAAGAGAGAATTGGTAGAAAGTGACATTCTTATAATTTCTATGAAAAAAAGGCAAAAAATAATGTTAGATTCTATTTCCCTAGTCCTCAAGCCTTCTTACATACACAATTTGGCGTAATATATTGATATTGATATTAATATATAAGATTATAATATGGTTTAAAGAAAAGGGTAAAATACAAAAACGTCCTTAAAGTTCCTGACAATCATAAAAATCTTTTTTATAATTTTACTTTAATAAAAATCTCCCTTCTATTTTTTAAAAATTCGATAAAACCTCCCTTCCGTCTATAATTGAGATGGAAAATATTAAATCGATTCAAATACCTATTTTACCCTTTTACTGTTCATATGGATTCATTACCAGAACTGTAAAATCTCGAGCAGCAAGAGTCAGGATATCGGCACAAGAGACAGTTTGTGGGCATTCCTTCTTCAATGCAGATTTTATCTCATCGATGACTTCGAAACCTTGAGCCGAGTTCCAGTGCTTCTCGCTGATTATGGTCCCGCTGCTGTCCAACAAAAGGGATGCATCACAGCCCTGTAATTAATGGAAGTCGAAAATTCAATACCGATGAATTAAAAGGAAGAACAGAAAGTCCAGGCCATACGTAGAGAGTAGAGAGTAGTTGGACACTATACTTAACCTTAACAAAGCAGTCATTGGAAATGGAAATGGAGCCTCAACAATGAAGCAACCATTCGAGGCTTCTTAGTCACTGCTTTTGTTATTAGGGGTGTCAATGGACTGGTTTTAGGTTGGATTTCGTCCAAATCAAAATTAATTTGGATGGATTGGATGAACCAATAAGACATATTAAATTTGGATAGATTGGACGGACCATATATGATATATTGGATTGAATCTGGTTCGTTCATAGTGGATTTATATTGAATTGAGTCAATATGACATGGTCCATTAATAGAAGATAAGAACATAGATGTCAATAGACCAGGTTTGAGTTGGAACCAATCTAAATTAACATAAAATTAAACAGATTGGACAGTCTTTGGACCGGTCCAAAATGATCTAAAATATTTATTGGATAAGATTGGACCAGGTCTATTTGTAATAGACTCACACTAAACTGGATCGAGTTATACCAAATCTAATCCAATTGACACCCCTATTTGCAACAACATACTTAACGAACTCCTGAGCTCTTGGGCACAAGTGGTCATAGAACTGCGGGTAGAGGTAACCGCCATTGCTTTTCTGAAAGAAACAGAGTGGAGACAAGGCAAGAAGCAAAAGAACCATGAGAATGAGCTTCGAAAGAGTTCTTTCTGTTTAATTTGTTTTCTCAGGCGGGTTTTCTCGAGGCTACTTGTGATGAAAGTTGAGATGGGTTTGGGGTATTTATGGAGACTTCAGGTATGGGCCCTAATAAATAGGATAGTCAAAGAAATTCAAGAATAAATGGGGAGGAAATAATAATATCATACAAGAAAATAAATGAATTTTCATGATAAAGTACTTCTAAACCATGATTATGAAGTCATGTTCCCTAATACTGATATTTTGTAAACTAATCAAACAAAGCATTTTAAAACAAAAACATGGAACTCAGATTAGAACATAAAAAGGAATTGGCATCACAAGGGATTCATAAATTCTGATTTTCCCATAACTGATAACTCCATCTACGGCTACGTTAGGGTTTCTAGAGATTCGGATTTCAGAAATGTTGGGACGATTCATAGATTCTGATTTCCCAGCCCTTTTGGTATGGTATTGGTTTGTCTCTATTCAGTTTAGGTTAGACCAAATTTTGTGATACACGTGTATGATTCCAATACAAGTGAGATGAGATGTGGCTGTGAGGTCAGTGCTCTCGAGAGGCAACACAGAGAGTCAGAAATCTACTCTGCGGTAATGACGCGTCCCTAAAGTTGGTTGGATTTGCTTCCAACATTATATGTTTTAATTCACTTCCAACATGCACATCTCAAACATATTTCAAACACCCCACAGTATATCCCAACCATGTATTGGGATTATCTCCCACTCACAACTTCAGGAGATTTTTTTCCAGTGCACATTGAGTTGTACATGTGGGGTGCATATGTAATCTCATTTCAAACATATTTCCTAAACCCAGATTTCCTGGATCTCCTATTCACAAGAACTCTGTCCACATTTATCGCAGTCACACATGGAGAACATCTCATCCTCTATATAGTATTATGCAGGGAGAGATGTTCCCAATTCATGGGGAGTAATGTATTGTGGCATGGGCAAAGTTCTTGTGGGTAGGAGATCCAGAGTCCTCCTATATACAAGTAAAAACTTTATGCACAATCCAATTGAACAATATGAATGTCTCATGTATGTTAAATCTAGGGAGATGCTTCCAGCGTGTGACTGACTGATATTTGTGCTATCATAGTGTGTATAGAGTAACCAACCGAGGACTGGCTCATTGGTGTATTAGCTGGTTTGTTCCAACGTTGATGCGGAATCAAATTCTAAAACCAGCACTTTGGGGGGAAAGGGATTGGGGAACAGGGGAAGTTAGTTATTAATGGTGCATAGCACCAAATCCCAAAATGCTTGCAAAAGAATGAGGAAATAATCTTGTACTTTTGGATTCCAACCTTGTTAGTTTTATGAACCATTTTACTTGTTTCTGCGTCTCCAAAATCCAAGTTTTGAATTTTATTATTATTATTATTATTATTATTATTATTATTATTATTTTGTTTTCATTTATTTAAGGGGAAGGCTAAAGAAAGAAAGTACTTAGCATAACAGTCTATCACTCAAAGATCTGTGAGAGGACTCCTCTTATTTTCTTGAGCATGATTTTAAAATGTGTAGGCCCAATTAGGAAGACAAAGTTCATGAGGTGGTCATTCAGATGAGATCATATTCAATCCGCTCTTCTTCCAAAAAATATTGGCATATTGTGGGGCAGGATGAGGCCCATCTCTAACAAGGTATGTTTGAAAATGCTGAAATCCCCACCAAAATAAACCAACATACACATTGTCTTGATCCCAAAATCTAGCCAGCCTTGTGTGGTGAGTTATTATTGCTCCATATCTTTATGTAATGTTATACTTGATATTTTCAAAAGTCTTAGCAAACAAATTTAAGAGTGCCTTTTTCTCAGCCACTCCATTTTTGACAATTATCATATAGCGCATAAGATGCTTCACTTTCTTGAAAGGAATAAGAGAGGGAGGAGATTTTCTATTAAAGCTTCTGCAGTTATTTGGGTATTATCATAAATGGGTAAATGTGATTATGGTGTGTACTTCATTAGTGACCTATGTGGTGTTTATCAATGGTACTCTCATGGAACATATTATGCCTACTAGAAGTTTGTGTCAAGGTGATCCACTATCACCTTATCTCTTTCTAAGGGTGGATTCGAGCTAAGCCAAACTCAATATCTAGCTATTCGAGACCGGTTTGCTAAAATAGTGTTAGGCTTAACCTAGAGACTTAAGCTCAAATTCAACTCGATTCAAAGCTCGTAAGTTCAAGCTCAGCTCAACTCGAGCTCAATTGCAAGTCAACCTTCCTATAAAAAAATTATACATATAAAAGTTATTTTTTTTTATTTTGCATACAAAAAATTAAGAATTGTAAAGCATACATATAAAAAATAAAAATATTATATATAATATTTATTATTATACATATGAAAAATAAAAAGTGTATACATATATACATATATAAATTATTTTTATTTTACATATAAAAATAAGAATTAAAAAATATTTATTATTATAAATATAATAAAAATTATATTATATATATATATATATATATGTGTGTATGTATGTATGTATGTATGTATGTATGTTTGTATGCATGCATGCATTAGGCTCAATTACTAGACTTAATTACGAAAATAACAAGTTTGGAAGCCTAAGGAGTCGATTCTCCGACCATAGGAGTTGCCTATTCAGTGGTCCTAAGGTTAAGACTTAATCATTAGTCAACTAGTCAACTACCCATAAGGTAGTAGTTGACTACTTGTGACAATCGAAATTAGTGTCACCTAGTAGTCAGCTACCTAGAACAATTGACTATGGCGTCACACTGGTTTTTACCAATAGTCAACTATGTGTGACAATCGAGACTGAGTTACAAGTAGTAATTCACTACCAAGAGGTAGTAGTTAACTGCCAAAGAAAAAAGATTCTCTCCTGTGAGTAGTAGTCGACTATTTGGTCTTGATAGTCGACTACCTATTTTTGATAGGATGAAGTGGTTGGCTACTTGGTCATGATAATCAACTAATTCAACGAAAAAAAATCTGATTTTTAACCATTTGAAAGTTTAATAGATCTTTCCTCTTTTGGTAAGATTTCAACATCACCGAGAACAAACCTTTAGTGTTTCTTAGAGTGGTTTAATCCTTTCCCAACAGCTTTATAACGATCACAAACTCTCTATGATTGATTCTTGCTATATAAACATGATATTAAGAATGGATTAAGGAGAAAAGGATGTGAATTGTGCACGAGTGTTCAGAGTGAAAAATAGTGCTATTGCAAGATAGGAAAATAAGAATAAGAGATTATGAGCTAAAAAGAGTTTCAACTTTGTGAGAAAAGTGAAATATCACTTGTGCTAAATGCCCAATGGGCTCAACTCTTAACGAAAAAGTCTTTTCCTAACTACTCTTTGTGACAAGCTAAAGTGATGTTGAATGTCTCCTATCCATGGAAAAGTTTATTATTGAAGTCTAGATAAGGATCTATTGAGTAGGGACATTATTTAGTGAATTGGCAAGGGTTATCATATTATGGAAAGCCATGGGTGCCTAGACTACCAAAATACAAGTTCCAATCAACCAAGTTACAAAATATGGAAGTAGTCAAGGTGTTTGATCTCATTCGCCAAAATGTTCATAAGGTAAGGTGGTGTAGGCAAACCTAAACATGGAAAATTCTATGTGAAGTATTCTTATCACTTAGCCCTTGAAAATGGACCCCCAAATGCAAGTTCATTCTCCAATAAGCTTCAGTGATGCAATTGAAAACCTATGGATATGACCTTGGTAGTGCTCATAATGCAGTGTCAATTCAAGCATCTCTTCAGTGGTACCATATCTAAGTTGGTAGTTGTTGTCCTTGTTGTAAGGGGTAATTGGAAACATTGAAATATTTACTCCTTTAGTGCCCCTTTACTAGTTAGGGTAGTTTGTTTCACCCTAGCTGGATCGATGAAATTGGATGAGGTTGATGTTTGTGAGGTGAGATTGTGGATTGCATCATGGTTTTAAGACTTAAGTTTGGAGGCATGAGCGAGGGCAGAGAGGAATGCTTTAAAAGATATAGCTTGTTGGGTGATTGACAAGCAAGAAATTAGATGATTTTTGAAGGGTCGAATTTAGGTGGAGAAAATGGGCCAGTTCTACTAAGAATTGATTGAAACTGATCATGAAAACTAACCCTTGGTCTAATTAGTTCTTGTGTAGGGTTTGGTGCTTTATCTTACCCAAATTGACCTAGAGAACTGGCTTAGGTGTAATTTGAACTTAGCATATGCGTTTGAATGATAGCATATGAAAGCGGCTATCCAGGAGGATAGATATAAGTGGCCTAAGCAAGAGTGGATCAAGGTGAACACAGACATGTCTTTTTGCACGAGTTTGAGCAATGCCACTTATGGCTTTGTGATTCAAGGGGCCAATGGGAACCTCATCAAGGCTAGAGGGCACAAAGTAGGTTGTCCTTCTTTAATGGTTGTGGAAGCCCTAGCAATTAGGCTAGGTATGGCATAATTTGTTGTGCATGGATCATAGAGGATCATGATTGAGTTGGATGCCTTAGAGCTCATCCAAGCTATTAGAAATCTTTAAGCTTTAAAATGTCTTTAATTGTTTCTATCATTAAAGATATCAACGACTTGGAAGAAAAATTCAAATAAGTTTGTTTTCCGCCATCTTTAAATCAACTAATGGTGCGATTCAATTTGTTGCTGAGGAGATGTTAGCTTTTCAAGATACATGGGAATGGGAAGCCATGTCCCCCTGTTGGCTTGTGAGGGCCCTTTGGCTGGATGTCCCAACTTGAGTGTTTGTAATTATCTTGTATCTAGAGAGAGAGAGAGAGAGAGAGAGAGTTCCATCCAAGGATTAAAGTATCGGTATTAGGTATCGTATTGGATAATTCGGATACGGATACGAATACATTTTGAAAACGCATGGATACGAATGAAAAACATGAAAACACTTGGATACGCTAGGAAAATGAATATTAATTCCATAAATATATTACTAACAATAGGTTTAATGTCAAAATAGCTACAAATAATGTATAAATACATAAGAATAGTATATTTCGACGATATATAAAGAAATATATTACAATTAATATAGCATAATGCATAGATATCATACAATTTTATTGATATGCATCAATCAAGATTCCAAGAAACATATTATATAGAATTTTATAAATTAATACATGCACAAAGCCATTATTATCTTATTTTATATTAAAGTCCAAGGCACAAAATCTATGCAACTATTATATTTCATTATTATATCATTTTTCTATTTTACTACTTATAATTTTTAACATTAACAAAAATGTTACTAAAATTAATTCTAAAAATTTTGGTAAACAATATTTTCATTTTTGTAAATAATAAATATGTTATTATATAATATTAATTGATAATTTATAAAAATATATAATCCTAACTTAAAATATATCAAATCTATTTAAATTTCAAGGATATATTATATGAAAATTCACAAATTTTAATTACTACAATAATTATTTCATTATTAATAGATTAGTGGATTTGATAGATTCAATTTATATATATTTTTAAGTATTTTATAAATAATATTTTTATTTTTTTAAATGATAAATACATAATTATTTAGTGCAAATTAAAATATTAATTAATAATCTATAAAAAATTTGAGATATATATCATGTGCAAATTAATAAATTTTAATTATTAAAATAATTATTCTATTATTAATATTTTAAAATTTCTTTAAATTAAAAATCAACATTTTGATATAAATGTGGATTTGGTAGAATATTTATTATATTGGTTTGTAAAATAATAATTTAAAATACTATTCCTTTTAATTTGTAATTGGAGTTGTTGAAGATAAAGTGTACATTGGTTATTGAGATTTTATGTAGATATTAAGTAATAACAGTTAACGTATTTCATTTATTAACATGAAATAAATGTTGGCTTAGTGGTTAAAGACCAATTGTTATTGCCCGCTAGGGGGGTTGTGGTCTTACCTCAAACTTGGATTTTAAAAATACAATAAAGGAGAGGACAAAATGGTCTCATAAAAGTTCAAAGTTAGCAAAATGGTAATGATGGGAGTAGAGTGTTGGAATCTAAAAATACAAGGTTTTTTTTATACCAAAAAAAACAAGGTAGCTTTCTATCTCTAATGAATGTTTGAGAACGTAAGTGTCACTACCTCCAAGGTACAGGGTAATTCCCTATATTTTACCCTATTTTGTTTTTGACCATTTGAGGGGAATACTGAAATTATAAAATAAAATAATAAATACCTAATATCACACATGTAAAGGCATAGACATACCCAATGCCATAGACTCACTTAAGTATTGTGCAATTCCTTGCCTTAAACATGTGAAGGACTTCTAGAATCAAGCTACAAACTTTAAATAGATTCACACTTGACACATAATAGTGCACTAGTTCTAGTGCTATTTATAAAGTTATTATTTGAATAATATTTAATTTTTTAAATAATATTAATAGAATTATTTAAATAATATTTATTTTTTTAATTATTTGTATTTTATATTCTTAATATCAAAATTTATTAAATCTATTATAATTATTTTTGTGTTTTTACTATTTTTTGAGGTTATTACATAATTTTATTATTTAATCTATTTTTTTAAATAATATTTAAAGTTATCCCTGAACCATTTTCGACCTATTAGCATGTGTAGTACTATTTATAAAATTATTGCAAAAATTCTTGCTTGTAGGGTTAAACCTCTTATAAGTAAAATTATTATTGCAAGTCAAAGTGCTTTTATTCCGGGCAAGCTAATTAAAGACAACATTCTTATAGCTCATGAAGTAACTAACTTTATGAAAAAGACTAGGGGAAGAAAAAATGGATGACCTTGAAGCTTGTTAAGAATAAGGCCTATAATAGGGTGAAATGGGGATTTCTTAGGGCATTGCAAATGTTAGGGTCTAGGGAGACTTGGATCAATTGGATAATGGAGTGTGTAACTATAGTCTCATATAAAATTCTTGTTAATTAAGCTCCAAGTGAAACTCTGAGACTAGAGAGAGATCTAAGACAAGGGGATCCCTTATCCCCATATCTTTTTTCTAGTGTCTCCAAAGTTTTATATGCAAATTTATATAAACTGGTGGATTCCAATCAATTGTTAGGCATTAAAATGAATAGAGATTGCTTGGTGATCTCAGACTTATTTTTTTGCAGATGATAGCTATTTGTTTATTAGAGATTGCTTGGATTCCAACTATGAGCAAGCTTCAAGTTAACAGGTAAATCTAGCCAAATCTGATTTTTTTTTCCTGCTAAAGTTTGCATAATAGGCCTCAAAGACTAATGACAATAACTCTATAAATGACGAGGGCGGATAACCCCTCTATATATTTGGGTCTCCCTACAACTTTTGGGAGATCTAAAAAAAAGCCCTCTTTAGTCACCTTGTTAAAAGAACTGAATGCAAGACAAAGAACTAGCAAGAGCTTTTGCTATCCCAAATGGGGAAAGAAGTGCTTTTAAAATCAGTTGTTGCAACAATTCCTGCTCATTCTATGTCTTGTTTTTTCCTCCCAAGAACAATATGTGACATGTTGCTTAAATTCCAAATGAATTTTTGGTGGAATTGTGGGGGATTTAAAAAAAAAAAAAATCCAATGGGTTAGATGGATGAATGCTAGCTAAAATAAACTAGATGGGCCAAAATAATTAATACTAAATACCTGAAGGGGAGGAGTTTCCTATCAACTAATCTCTAGAGAGGGGCTCATGGGAATGATAGAGTTTGCTTGCAGCTAAGGAAGTCATCAAATGTGGTGCTTGTTGGGCGGTTAACAAGGGTGAGAACATTAAGATTTGGGAAGATCCGTGGTTGCCTAGGATTCCATGATTCAAAATCCAAGGTCCAAACCCTTAGAATGCTAATTTAAATGAAATGAAAGACTTGATGGTGCCATGGTGGCTTCGGGTTAGAGATGGAATGAGGAGGTTATTAGGAATACTTTTAGTGAGGTATTTGTAGAAATTATCCTTAATACCCCTTTATCCTCTGGTGATTGGCAAGATAAACTTGTCTGGACCTTAAGTGAGAATGGTATCTTTCCAGTTAAATCTGCTTATTTTGCAGCAAAATCTCTAAGCATTAATAATTTAGAGTTGCAAGGAAGAACAAGAAGGGGAGCTTCGGCCATGAAAAAACATCATTTGAAGTCCCTGTGGGTACTTAATATTGATCCAAAAATTAAAAATTTCCTTTTGGAAATGTTTCTGAAATGCAATAGCAATTAAGGAAAATATCAAAAAAAGAGGGATTGGGGGATTTGATGTGTGCCCTATATGCAACCGAGAAGTTTAACCAATATCTCATGCATTGTTACATTATGAACATGCAAAAGCAATTGATTTGTTAGTAATCTTAAAATTAGGAGAGATATTTTTGCTTCATTTCCTTCCTGTGATTGCTAATTTAGTTGGTGGATTGATAAATGCAAAGATCAAGGTGATAGAAAAAAGAGGTTCTATGTCTATCTATTTTACTCCTATGGGCCATTTGGAGAAGTATGAATGCTTATATTTTTTAAAATATTGCTTTAAATCTGAATACTACTTTGGTGTGTGTTGACAGGATGATAAAAAGAGGAACTTGATTTTTCGATAAGGATGGCAACCTTCCTCCTTGCAGTTGACTTTTAAGAAGGTCTTCTTTTTTGGCAAGCCTTGGTCTAGGTGTTATCAAAGTTAACCTAGATGGTAGCTTTTTGGGACAAGCAAGGTTTCGAAAGACTAAAGGCCGAGGCGAGTTGGTTGTGTCTAATAAGGGCAAGGTGTACGCCTCAAACGCGTTTTGAGGCGTAAGCCTTGAGAAAAATAAAAGAAAAAAATATAATTCATAAATAATAAAGACATGAAAACATAAAATTATGATCTTATATGAATTGACTTCTATGATATATTAGACTTGGATTCATGGTTCAAAGTACCCATACACCCCAATATGCTGAAAGGGATGTATTGAGTATCGATACTTCGAAGCATGCATTCCTTTTTTTCATTTTTTTTTTAAATTTTACAAGGCTAGTTTTATATTATTTAACTATTAAAAAGAGTTTTTTAAAAATACCATAAAAAGGGGTATCGGTACCCCAAATAGACATTACAATTTGGGTTAGAATCTTACCAAAGTAGTTTTTTTCCCTAGAAAAACAAAATTATAGAAGTCAAACTTTTCAATTTAACCAACATTGAAAGCATTCCTATTTCCTTTCTTGCACTAGTATGCATTAGCAAAGAGTGCCCATCTATATGATGCATGTGCTTTAAAAATAGTCAAATAGATTATCAAGTATGAGATAGATGGACAAATGAGTAAGAATAAAGCGTGCACAATAAAGCAAGTTATTTTCTTACACATTTTATATGCAGTTTTTTTGTTATTTGTATGTTTATTTATTTGCTCATTACACCAATATATACAAAACAAGGCTTTTTTTGTCTTAAATCTATGTTTGACCCTATGTAAATCTTCATATTCCACATTAGCATGCCGAATAGTTGAGGCCTAAGCCTTGGACGTTTTGAGGCCAAAGGCCCAAAGGCGTAAGCCTCAAACAAGTTATGGCCTAAGCATTGTTGGTGGGGTTTGAGGCTATTGAGGCGAGCCCTTTTTTCCTATCTTCACCTTGAGGTTTAGGCCTTTGGCCTCCCCTCAAGAGCCTTTTAAAACAATGGGGACAAGCAAAGGCTATGTGGTGTCATTTTGAGGGATCACTGTAGAAAAGTGGTTACAACTCATTTTGGGAATTTGAAGGTTTGATCCCCCATTCAGGCTGGAGCTATTGCAGTCTTACAAGGGTTAAAGTTTGTTGTCTCGTTGCAAGCTTTAATTTTTTTTGCTGGAAAGTGACTATTTAAACCTTATTGATGTTATAAACCAAGGGAAGTTATTAGTGGCCAGGGATGTGTTTTCCTTAGTTTAGGATATAGTCAATGAAATTAAAGTTAGAAATATCAAAGTTTCTTTTGTAAATTGGTCAACCAATATTATGGTCCACTGTAGTTGCTGTTAAGGGCCTTAGTGAAGCAGGGTTGTATTTTCAAGTTTGCTCGGAGTGGATCTGGGAGCTAGCCTTGATGGACTTTTTTGTCAAGACATTCTCTTTGGTTGCCAAAAAAAAAAAAAAGATAGAATGGAAAATTGAAAAAAAAAATGTCAAGGGTATCCACATTCATTTGAACTCCATGTAGGGGAAAAGGACAAAAGGACTATTGTTTTTTTTTTTTCGATATTGACCAAAGCTCTCAATTTGAGGTGATGGCACATGGAACCAAATACTCCACCTGTATAGATATGAAATTAATGAACTAATATGGATAAGATGAGGAATTGTGCAAGAGTTGTCATAGGTATATAAAATTCGAACATTGACCAAACTACCAGAGTCTCCACATGTACATATATAAAGTTAGTAAATAAATATGGATAAGATGGGAAATTGTCCAAATAAAAGGGGTGTTATATATACTATAAAACTTAATCATCGACTAAACTAAGGTTGGATGTAAAACTCTTATATATAGATTACAAATGGGGGTGATCATTTTAAACCTGATTTGTCCAATTTTAAAATTGGGAAATTTATGGTTTAGTCTTGTAGACATTGAATTTTTCATGGGCCCCCAAATGGGCCTACTCCCCATAAACTCAAATTTGCCTATGGGCTTTTATTGTGGGTCCTTCTATTTGGGCTCCAACGCCATACTCTCAAATATGTACATGGGCCTTAACATTTGGCCTTTGCCTTTGTAAATCCATCAGCATAATGGAAGAGTCCATGTGGGACTCACCTTTAAGTCAAACTTAAATTCAAATCTGAATTATAAATCTTAGTGGTTTATGGAAATAATGCAACTAAAGATGATCTCAAGCTTTGATGATGGAAATCTAGTCAATGATTGAACAGAGAGAATAATTGATTGAAAATCATTATCTCCATAAATGGTAAATTACCAAATTTCTTCTTTAGGAAAGGTAACTAGAGCTAATCAAATCTCTAGTTAATTAAGGCACATCTTTCCATACATAAAAATTAGTTAATGATTGAAGAGAGAATAATGGACAATAAATTATTCACTTCAAGAATGACAATATTTACAATATTTCACTCTCTAAAAAGGGAAAGAAGAACTAATCAAATCCTTAATCAAGGGGATTAAGAGATTAGACCAAGAAATATATAAATAGGGATTCCCATCAAGAGAAAGGGGACCTTTGATAAAAAATAAACAAAGTGAAAGAAGAAGGCTCTTAGAGAAGGAAGCACACACCATCTTTTAAAGGGAAAAATCACAACACTTTTGAAGTCTTGTAGAAGCTTTCTTTGAATCAAGCTTTCAAAGCCCAATTAAATGAAGCAATCTTTATCATTTTTTTGAAGTACAGAATCACATCATCCGACCCTCGACTTCAACTCCAATACAAATCCTTGAGTTGAAAAAATATTCAACCAAGAGAGAATTAGAGGTTCTATCTCTTTTGTAAGAGAATTCAAATACAAAGAGTTTGTATCCCATTACTTCAAATAGACATATAAAAACAATTTATTTGAATTTGTCTTCATTTTTCTTATATTTGCATGTATAGAAATTTGTGTCGACAACTCCACCTCAGAAGTTTTTATTGGTTTTTTATTTTATTTACCAACACCTCTAACTATCATTCACTACCCCTCCTCTCCTTGAATTTTGATAGAATCCCCATTTGTCACTGTTCCAATTGTACAAACCAATAAAAATTTTAAGGTCGGGCCTACCCCCAATACTTCAAGCTTGATGGTGCATATTTATATAATGTTATATTTATAAATAATTTATACATGCATACATACATACATACACACACACACACACACATACACACATACACTAGTGGGGACTCGTGTGATGCACGGGAAAATCCGAAAGATTGAATAATTTTATTTACTATTAATTAATTGACAAATTAATAATGAAAATTTGTTGTTAATTAACTAAAAATATTCAAAGTTATAGTTAATATTTAAAAATTTGATAATTGCATGTTTTTATTTAATGTTGATTTGTATAAAATAATTATTATTAATTTAATATGAATAAATATTTTTAATAAGTTTATTTTTTAATTGTTTGTCATAATTTTAATAACTGTTATTATTTTTATTATTTTTAACTAACTTTTTGTTTGACTTTAAATAAATAAAAATAATTACAAAATTAACATTTTTATTAATTTCACTAATAATTAAAAATTATATAGGAATGGCAATGGCGTAGGTTTAGGGTGGGGCACCCATTCCGTAGTCAAGACACCCAACCCCATCCCACTCAGTCTCTGGTGTTGGGTGGGTTTAGGCCAAGGCATCCACTCCCCATCAGGGACGGGGAATCCTTGAATTTTTCCTCACCCTGTCCCCAATGTTAAGTAGGTTTATGGCAAGGAACCCCCTCCCCGTCAAGGACAAGGAATCCTTTGAGTTTTCCCTACCTTGTCCCCGATGTTGAGTGGGTTCAGGGCAAGGCACCTACTCCCCATCACTCTGCTAGGGATGGGTTCAGGGCAAGGCACCCACTCCTTGTTAGGGACGGAAAATCCTTGAATTTTCTTCGTCCCGGGGCAATCACCTAAAAATAATCTAATTTGTGGTTATTTTACAAATAGGATTATGGGAATTTGGGGGTATTTTAAGAATTTGATTATAACAATTTGGGGTACTTAATAAATGGAATTATAGGATCCTAAGATTATAAGAACTTAAGAAAAACTTAGAAATATTTTAAAAATTGATATTAAATTTAGGGATATTTTACTACTTTACCATCGGGTCTGAGGAATTACATGCAAACCATGTCCCCGCTCCATCCCTGATTTGGGGCAAAAATGTTTTCCCCATCCCTACCCCCTCCTTGCCCCATTCCCATTTAAGATCAGGGAAAACTTGCCTTGTTCAGGGCGGAGTGGGGTAGGACCCCAATTTTACAGGAAAAATTGTCATTCCTACAATTATAATTAATGAAAATATAAAGCTAACAAATCAATGGCTGAGATACTAAATCACTTAATAACTGGTTAGAGATTAATATATTATCTAAATTAACATAACCAATTAATTTTATAGCTAATTAAATTATTAAATATTATAAACTAAATTGATATAGAAATTTAATTAACCGGGTCTAAGTACATTTAATCTAACTATAATTTGGTAATAATAAATAAAATTAAATTAACATATTATTTGTATTATCCTAATTAATTATTTTACCTTTTAGCGATAATTAATTATAATGTGATTTAATTACATTCATGTAGTTAATGTGTAATAATTACATTGACACAGTATTAATCAATTATCATAGCTTAACATCAAATCTGTCACCATTTAACGTTGATCAATGTTAATTTAATTACAACTAAACAACTAATCAGTGTGATTTAATAGTTTAATAGGTTTGAAAAAATCATTGTGACTTAACGACTGTCAAAACTTAACCAATGCAATATGATATTAATGAAACATTTCGTGTAGGTGAGATGACTCGACCCGTTAACCCAGATGTGGTCGTCTATCTTAACCTTATGTATAGAAATTTCTCATTTTCAAATTCTGAGTGGTCCGCGCATTTGCTGACAAAAGAGATGCCACAGTTTTCTGAAGAAAAATTTATTGCTGAAAATAGTTATTCTCAATAAATGTAATGTAATTATTTTCAATAAATAAATAGTTTTTATAATTAAATAGTTTACTATAATTATGGTAAATAAACATTTTATTTAAACAAAAATTTCAAGTAAATAGTTTATTGTAATTATGGTAAACTAATTTTTAATTTCAACAAAATTGTAAAACAAAACAAATAATATAAATAGTAAATAACATAAATGGGTCGGATATGAGATGGACATAGCAAAGATCTGATCCACTTTAATCATCAGTGTTACCCGCATTACATCTACAATGTTCGCTCAAATGGGCAAGTGAAGTTGGTCTAAAACAGTGCGATGCATGGACCTGATGATGATTTTCATTTCCTAGTGATTTCCAGGTGACCAGGAAATGAATGATTTCCACCTAACAAAGTGCGGTGGAAGTATGCTGGAGAATATATGAATGATTCATCTGAGATGGAGCTTTCAAACCAGTAGAGGTATGCTAGTTGTGATTTCCAAGTGTAGTACTCCGAAATTGCTTAGAGAACAATGGGGTGTAGGTATGCTGGCACTTCAAATTAATCGGACCGTTGAACTACAAGATAAGAAAATAATACTTTAGCAATACAGAGGGGCGGGTTTTGTTGCTTATAAGGAGAAAGCCGATGCCCCTGTTTTAGTGAAAAAATTTGCTTGCTTGTGGAAATATTTCAGAGCACAATCGGGTGGACTTTGTACAGCAGCTGGTCTACCTTTAAATCTGTTTATGGATGAACTATAATATGAGAATACGAAAAGTTAGAAAAACAACGGGGCGGAGCCCCTGTTTCGCTGCATAGAAGGAGAAAAACGAAGAAAATTCTCGCCTTACCTTTAAGATGGGTCCTCTCTACTGAACTTACAGAAGACAAGAGGCCGGTGTTTCACTTGGAAGAAAAAGAACATGGATGCATTAGGAGATGTGTTATCACAATTCAGAATCGTGATAAATTGTCTTTCTAATTTAGTGGGCTTTCTTCCTAAATTAGTGGGCAAAACAGGGGAGATTGCCATGCCAATGGCAACTCTATGAGCTTTTTGGGTAATAAAAAGTGAACTGACATGACAAGCTCTATTTTAGTATATATATGCTGTTTTATGTTATAGACACTTATAATCCATATTATGTAATGCCTACAAGAATTGGAATTACTCTAATCCTTTTTGGTCAGAGAATGTACCCTGAGGAGCTTAGACGTAGGGGTGTCAACCATATTCAAAAATTCGATTTTGAAATCGGTATTGAACATAATCGAATCAAATTCGGATAATTTAAATATATAATTGATCGAATTTAGATATCCTATTCTTATTGAATAATTAATCGAATTCGAATTCAGATATTCTAATTCGATTTGATAAATATCCGAATTCAATCGATTATTTAATTTATATATAATATATAAAATATTTTATATGATTTATATAATTTATATCAATAAAATATTTATTAATTATCTAAAATAATTAATTAATTAAATTTGAATCGAATCAAATATTCGAATATTTAATTAGATTCGAATCCCTATATGATACCCAATAAGAACTCTAGTGGTAGAATAGTACCCTACCCCATAGGAACACTGCAGCGGCATACATTAATACATTAAATGAGTTCGGCTTGAGTCCAGGCAAACTTTGGTCAGGGCATAGTTCGCGCAAAAGGAGACGCGCCACCTCCACTTAATTTAAAATGTTTGAAGCATGCGGGGTGGTTAACGCCGTTAGCTTGTAAATAATGAAACAAAATCCACCTTTTCGAGCCCGCTCTTCTCTCTCGCTCGATTGTCGCATGTTTTCTTCTCCTACACCGAGCTGGAGTCCGCCACACCGGAGGTTTCTCCCCGGCTTCATTTCTTGGTAAAGGTGCTGTTGCTGTTGTTAAGAAGACGATGGTAAGCTCGTTGCTGTTGTTGACGATGGCAGTGTCTACAGAGCTGTTCTTGACGATGGTAAGCCCGTTGCTGTTGTTAAGAAGACGATGACGTGGGCTGGAGCCACGCTTCAAGGTGGGGACTTCAACAACATGAACAATCATCCCGTGGACAACGAGATCGAAGTCCTTTCCAGAATTCGAAGCCATCGTCTGGTGAATATGCTGGGATTCAGTGTTGATGCAAAAGAGAAGAAGCTTCTCGTCGTTGAGTTTATGGAGAATGGATCTCTTTACGATCTCCTACACGCAAATACATAAAAGGATTAAATTTACAGGAAACTGAATTACCCAATCAATGTGCCCGTTTGGAAGTATATCATACAGATGAAGCAGTCATTCTTCAATTAACTATACTTCAAATTTCCAATCGAGACCTGTACCGATCGCTTCTTATCGAGTATCTTCTTCTGGGAACCTTTCTGCACGCGTACTACCAATCTCGACACACCCAGGTGACCCAGCCCCCTAAACTGAGGATTTTTCACCAGCTGAAACACCAACCTTCTTTCCCCACCCCGTACTAATCCTTCGGTTTGCAACAACCTCGACTTGTTCAACAATCTCATGGCATGAGGCATACTCAGAGCCAAACTTGATTTCCTTCGGACCAGCGCAACCTGATAACTAGAAGAGCCCATTTTCCTTGTATCAACTGGACCAGTTGATTTAGGTTGCATGCAACTACCACCAGCAGCAATCCAAGTACTTGCTTTTCGCCCAAAATCCTCACTAACAGCACCATTTGAAGGATTTGCTGCTTCTCGCCCTGAATACTCACCGTCACCAATAGGAACAGCACCGACGGAGCTAATTGCTTCTCGCCCGAAATTCTCACTTGCAACACTAACCGAACTAACTGCTTATTGCCCGATTTCCTCAGCAACAACTCCAATCGAACCCATTGCTTCTTTCACCGAATCCATAGAGGGCGGAACACTAGATACTTTTGTATTCCTCAACGACGAAGCTCTATTCCCAGATTTGGAGGTCTTGACGACAGCCTCTTCTTTCCCATCATCAAACACCGTTCGGTCAATTGCTGGAAATGTCTTCTTTACCCACTTCCTGAGATTGTTCCAAACTGTCGAAGGCACTTTCTTGCTGTCGACCCGACACATTGTAGACACTCAACCACCTCCACCATAGATGGCATCTTTTTCGGCCGTCGACCCGACACATTGTGCCGCCAGAACCGCCAATTGTCTCATTACAGACGAGTCCCCGGGCGGTCCGATCCGGGGATCGAACAACAGAGAAAATTCAAACTGCTTGGTAAGTGGCAAGGCCCAATCAACTACCGAGGGTGGGCTGTAGTTCACATCAATGGCGTTTCGGCTACTGATGATCTCCAACAACAGAATCCCAAAACTGAAGACATCGCTCTTGGTACTGAGATTCTCTGGCAAAACGTAGCCGGGGTCGAGGTAGCCCAAAGTGCCGGCGGGAGGCGTAAATCTTTACGTCCTCAACGTGTCCCCTCAAGGCCAACCCGAAATTCCCCAGCCTGGCATTCCAGTTTCTGTCGACGAGCACGTTTGACGACTTAATGTCCCTGTGAATGACCGGCGGGTTCGAAGAATGCAGAGTCTCGACCGCCTTCGTGGTCTGCAAGGCGAACCGGATTCGCTTAGCCCACCTTGAAGCGTGGCTCCAGCCCACGTCATTGTCTTCTTAACAGCAACAACGAGCTTACCATGAACAGCTATGTAGACACTGCCATGGCTACCTTTACCAAGAAATGAAGCCGGGGAGAAACCTCCGGTGGTGGACTCCAGCTCGGCGTAGGAAGAGAACATGGGAGCGGACTGGAAAAAATGGATTTGTGTCATTATTTACAAGCTAACGGCGTTAAACAAAAGTTAAACACCTCGCATGCTTCAAACATTTTAAATTAAGTAGAGGACGCGTGGCTTTTGCGCAATCTTTGCCCTGACCGAAGCTGCCTGGACTGAAAGTTCGGCTTCGGTCAGAGCATGACCGTTCAAACAGATGAAAGGTTGCAAGAGGTTGTTTGAACGGTGTGAAGCCGGTCTCATTTTAGCTGAAGACCGAGCGTCCACCGTCCACGTCAAATTGGCATACCGATTTATTTTGATCAAGCCAATTCGTAAGCAATGGTAGCAAACACTACCTAAGATACTGAGGGTAGGGTTGGTACCAAACAAAGCATAAGATAGTGTAGGTAGCGTTGTTATGAGAATAGTGATTGTCTTTTACCCGCCAAGACCGAGCGTCTACTTCAATTGACAATTCTCTAATTCCCTTCCGACTTCTCTGTAATAGCGACTGATCATCTTCGTCCAGTCTTGTTGCGGGAATAGGGTTACCTTGTCTCCCCCTACTTTGTTCTTCATTTTCATTAAAATCGTCATTGGTTTCGATGAAATGGACGAATTTAGGGTTTCTGAACTTGGAAGTCCCATCGTGATTACTGAAGTCGATGCCAAGGACAACGAAAACTGCAGTATTTCGAAACTAATTTCTTTCCTTCAGTCGGCTTACAAGCCGGCAGATTTCCAGAAGGTGGAAAGGATATTGACATCGAGAGAAGAAAAAATGAGAATTCAGATAAAAGGTTTGCAAGTCGAGGTAAAGAGAAGTTCAGAAGAGTTGAAAGTAAAGGGCACGGAAAGACGCTGTGTTGAATTAGAAAAGGAGTTGGAAGTTTACCGAACCAGGTGTAGAGAGTTGGAAGAAAAGAACATGAAGGCTCAAAATGACTGTACGGTTTTGTCAATGGAACTGGAGAAGAGGAAGAAAGAGTATGAAACTCTTAAGGGTAGCAAACTCGATATTGAAGACAAACTCAAGGAGTATAAGAGTTCGTATGATGAGCTCAAGCAGCGGTTTACTCGTTTGGAAGAAGATCACAAGGTAATCTGTGAAAGAGAGAAAAATGCAGAAGAAAGAAATACTAATTTGTCAGAGGAGATCAAGAAGATAAAGGAAGATGCAGAAGAGATGTACTTCCAACTCAAGAGGGAGAATAGGTTATTAGAGCGTGTTAAAAGGAAGTCCAAGAGTGAGATTAAGGTTTGGAAGAAGGAGTTGGGGGAACTGAATTTGCGAGTGATAAGGTTGGAAGAAAAGGATATAGCTTTGAGAGCTACGCAGGAAGGAGATTTACCGGAGACAGTTCCTTGCAATGACAAAGACAAGAACGAAGTAAGAACTACGAGCAAAATTCAAAATGATGTAAATCGTGGAATTAGCAGTCCCGGCTTGGTCGATCAGCAAAACAAAGAGAAATTGCTGAATGCTGATGGAAAAATTAATTGTTGTGCCAATGTAGGGTCTACTTGCCTTTCTCCAATTAAAGGAAGTAAACCTGTGCAGGTCCAAGTCCAAGGTACTGAAGAACTCATTTAGTTTTAGTCAGATTTGTATTTGTTTAAGTTCTTTTGTTAGATGAAAAGTTTAATCTGTTTGCTGATTTCTCCTGTGCACCATATATGAGGAGTTACTTGCCATATTATCCTACCTGTGATATACTAGCAAGAAACCCATTAGATCCATGGGATAGACAGAAAGAATGTAAGTTTAAAGATAATGAGTGCAAACTAATAATTGAATGTCATCATTTTACTGTTTCATTTGACAAAGATGCAACCAAAGTATATGACTGTCAGGGATCTGTTAAAGAAAGTTAAATGGATGACAAGAAATATGACTGTCAGGTTTCAGTGGGTCAGCAGATCAGCAAATGTAATGGCTGATTCTCTGGCCAAGCAAGGGGTGCCAAGGGGAGATCTGTTTTGGGCTACTTTGTAATTGTGTTTCAGGCTTGTGTATGTTTAGTGTATATGGTTCAGTCCTTGGGGGAGGTAACACCTCGTGCCTCCTCCTAGGCTGACTGTACTTTCGTTATTTGAATTAATAAAACTACTCTCATTTATCAAAAAAAAAAAGATGCAACCAAAGTATAATACTGTGCCTAAATGTAAAGAACCAAGAGGCTACAGTGCCATTTAAGTAAACCAATGAATGATTATGTAAACAAAAATTAGAATTCTATTTCTCAAAGAACCATTCAACCTAAAAGCTTAAGCTGTTAGGAGAGGTCCTTGAATAGGTTGATATTCTCTAACAC
>NW_010729118.1:1584650-1602295 GCF_000365185.1 Nelumbo nucifera | reverse complement strand
TCTCAAAGAACCATTCAACCTAAAAGCTTAAGCTGTTAGGAGAGGTCCTTGAATAGGTTGATATTCTCTAACACTATTAATAATAGAAAGAAAATCATAAGAAGCAAATACACAGGAACTGAAGAAGGAATTTTATCTTTTTGTTCTCAACCTTCTCAGAACACATTTGCACCAAACTCTTCCTGTTCTAAGTCTAAATAGAAAATATAGAAAGATTCCATTTTTAGTCCCACTTTCTTGGTTATCACAAATTTGATCAATCTGTGAAGAAAACAACAGGTTGTTGAATCTGACCTAGAAACCTTTATAGGTCAAGTTGCACATATTTTTTTATTGGTTCAAATTGCCTGTCTTAGATTTTTCCTATAAATTGTCATAAAGATGCACTCCATCTCCTCGAGTTATTCCTTTTAAGTTTTCAGCTCGCCTACCGATTAGGATGGAGTATCAAGGTAACTTGGTTGGTCTCTTTGGGTAACTTCAGGTCCTTTCTCATCCTAGAGAGGAGATGTTATATATCTGGGATTTCATTTCTAACAATAACACTCTTTGATACGATATTGAAGATCACTTCCAAATTGTGATTAGGCAGATGTTAGCAAATTGGTAAGGTCCTTGGTCCCTTGAGTACCTACTCAGATAAGCTAAGATGTTGGTCTCTATGACAAACAGCCTGTTTGGATGGGCTCTGAGATGTGTTGGTTATGCAGGGATGGTATAGAATGAAATGTGCTTTGAGTTCTTAGATTAATTGTCTAGCTGATGTGGGTTACTGGTGGGATCAAAAATTACTATAGATGTGGACATGGACCTATATGCCATTTTAGACAATTCCCTATTATGTGCAAACCAATGGGGCCTAATAGGCGTCTATATTTTAGTGGTATTCCTTTCTGGTAATAATTGCACAACCAACTTGGTGCTAAATAGGGCTGTCAATGTATTAATGTTGCTCCAAGCCAATCGATATCCAATCCAATTAAATTGGTTTAGATGTATAATGTCCACTAAACTAATTAAATTGGATTCAATTCAAACCTAAAGTTAATACTAGTTATTGGATTAACCCAAAACCTAAAGGTAGTACATAGCCATCTCTCTATAGTCTCATGAAAAAATATCCACTCTCACTCAAGCCTAATCCAACACAACCAGTGGCTTAAATAAGCAAAATACCCAATATTATCAGAATTATAGAAGTCCCCAAAAGTTTATCAACATTACAATTATGCGTTGTGAGGGCAGAGATGGGGGTTAGTAAAACATTGGGATTGTTTCTCCGGGGGGGAGGGGAAGAGTTTGCGAGGAAGGCTTTTAAAGAATTGGAAGAAAAGGGTCAAGAGAATAAAGAAAGGAAAGAGAAAACAGTTGTTTTCAAAGAACTGATATTGATTCTTTCAGACACTGGGAGATCATCTAAAGTTGTAAGAATTGAAAGCAAAGAGGATCAAGAGGTGGAAGCAGTCCAGACCTTTGAGAAGAATGCGGTCTTCAATAGAGAGGATTAACACTGCTCATAAGGATCATATGGAGCTCAAGAAATTCACCAACGCAGTAAGATGCTTTTGAAGCCAAAAAAAGCAGAAAGTAATGCAGGTTTCAAAAGTTTTCACTATATTGAAAGGAGGTCTTTTCAGGGTTGGGCCTAATAAGAGGGTGAAGAAAATGAAGAGAGTACATAAGAGAAGGGATTTCCAAGAAACTAGTAGGTGATGCAAAGTAACTGGGTAGAGGATTAATGCAATTTTGTTTTGGAAACTAGTTTTTCTCATGATAGTGGGTCCTTGTAGTTTTGCTGTTGGGGTCTAGTGATATATTTTAATTGTGTGGAAAGAAGTTGTTTCATTGAATTTGTTTGATTATAAGTTGTTGAGTTGGGCTGCAGGGAAAATTTCTGCAATCTTCATTGGGTCAGTAACCTTGGTTGTTTGAGTCTTGGGTTATTTGTTATTCAGGAGGAGGATATGTTGGGTGGGAAGTTTTTATTCTTTTTTGTCCTCTCTGGTGACCCCTGGTCATCTTTCTTGTAATTCTCTCTCTCTCTCTCTCTCTCTCTCTCTTTTCTTTTAATAAAATTTTCATTTACCTTCAATCTAGGGCCTTCCGGTATTGGTGGAGTGTTCAAAGATGAGAATGGAAATATATGTGGCTTGTATTCAGGTCCTATTGATCAAGGTGACTCAGTGAGAGCTTAATTCTTGGCTGCTATTGTTGGGGTGCAAAAAACTAAGGATATGGGAATTACTAGACTGATTCTCGAAGGGGACTCCAAAATAGTTGTTGGCTGGTTGGAAAAAGGAGATGGGGTTCTATGGCAATTCAGAAATGAACTCATAAGATTCAAGATGATATCAAGAGATATGCAAATCCATGTAAGATGGGTTAGGAGGTTTGCAAATGGGTTGGCTAAGCAAGGAACTCATGGACAGCATTTGTTTTGGGATCAATGTTAAATGTGTGGGGGGTTCTTTGCTGTAATGGGTCTTTGGCCTAACAACTTCTTGCTGTATTTTTTTGTTCCTTAATCTTAATAAAATTTCTTGAGTTGCCGATCATTTTTTTTTTCATTTACCTTCAGAAAACATTCCTCCAACACTTGAAAGAAAACCCAAATACAATATCTCTCTACATCCTTCTTCAAACTTGAGGTGGGGAAACCAGCTTGAGTTTGCAAGGAAGGATGTTTAAGCAGCCTCCATAAAAGTCAAAGTGCTAAAGGAAACCACCAGCCGGAAGAGGCCTAGGGAGTAGAAACCAAAGTTGACTATATAACAGCTGAACAAGGTAACACAACATGATATGAGCTTGTGCCGGAAAGCCTGAGTAAAGCCAATTCATGATCCAATAATCTCCAAACGGAAGCTAGTCAATAGAGCCAACTATGTCTTATTCATAGTTTGGGAAAAACACAATGTATCAGTAAGCTCATTGCATAACAAATCAGCAGTTGGTTATCAGAAAGCCAACCCATAAACAAAGCATAGAACCAAATACCATGCCAAAGAACTGAAATTAGCCATCAAAAGGCCAATTGCAATTACAGAACCAAAGAACCAACCGTGTTAAATAACTAGATATTCAAATATGCCAATATAATTACCAAATTGAATTGGCCAGCAGAAAGCCAACTAGAATAGCAGTTTGTGTAGAGTCCATTTAATCTAGTGAGTCATACAACTGGATTGAATTTTGGCTGGAAAATCTTCTAGATTGTACCATGATCATGATAGATACGCTATAGTATTTCAAGTGTAATATTGTAACTAAAAAAAGGGTGTTACCCAATGTTGGTCCTGGCAATCTGAGTTCTTGGGAGGAGTGTACTAGATATAGACCTAACCTCTGGAATTTGTAACATGAGGTGGATACTCAGACTTGAACATACATTCTCATGATTGTCATCCCAAGAGTTTACCATTGTGCCAAGTGAAATACTGGAACTGAAGTCCATAATTCCCCCTATGGAAAAGATTACCATAACCTTTTTGGTTCTTGAAGATCTGAATTATATATATTTACTGTTTCAATCACTTCGCTACAAAATAAACACCTAAATTGTTACAGATGTGGCTAATGATGGAAAACACTTGCACTAGTCTCACTGCCTTTACTCCTATTTTGCAAAGCTGCAGGTCCACCTTCTATTTTTGTTAATGCCCAGGAAGAGAACAAAAGGGCTCCTATGGAGTATGGAACCAAAGTGTTCAAAAGTGAAGAGAACAAAAAGATCAATCCATCCACGGTCACTAATGCTAGACCTGCATTTGGAGGTGTCATTGACATCAGTGATAGTGATGATGAAACGTGTACTACTACTGTTCCTTCTACTAACATTGGGAATGCTGGAGAAACTTCTACTTTGGTTGAGGAGCTGAAGTGTTTAAAGTGGAGACATTCAGATCAGAGAGGAGGAAATGATAGAAACTGTGAGGAGAATTTTCCATTCACTTCAACATCCAAAAGGAAGCGAATTATCAGCATTGAGAGTGAGGGTGATGATGATGAAGATAAAGTTTCAATTAGTAAATATATGACAAAGAAACATCAAGAGTTAGGTCGCAAACCCTTTTGTTCTCCCATGACTCATTCTGTAGCTCCTATTGTATTTTCTCAGGGTGACAATGCTGAAGAATCAATGGCTGCAAGACAGCATCTCATCACATTAAGAAAGTGTGAAGAAAAAATGGGTGAAACAGAAAAGTTCTCTATGAGTCAATTGGGGAATAGTGCATCTAAATATCAGAATCCATTAAATAAAACTGTTAAGCATGCTGAAGAGGATGAGATGGAAGAAACTGGTTCAGAAGGTGAGGGTGAGAGCTTGGGTGGATATATTGTTAATGGCTTTGGTGATTCGAATTGTAAAAGTGCATCTAGTGATTCAGATTGTGTAGTGGAGAGTGAAGCCTATGAACATATAGCATCAAGGACCCAAAGAAGCAAACGTGATAAATTAGAATGGGAGTATGTGGCAGACATGATTTCGTCATTTGACAAGGATCCTAAACTCTGTATGAAGGCTGTTTGTGCTCTTTATCGGCAGCAAGCATCCAAGGAAAAATCAATTAAAGGTTCATTATGTTCTAACAGCCAAGGGTTTAATAAGCTTGATGCACTCAGGTATGCATTATGAATATTACTTTATTATTTTTTCCATTGACAGAAAAAATAATTATAAAATGTTGGTACCTTGCTAAAACTCAGGTATGCATTATGAATATTTTCCCATAACTATATTTGAAAGTTTCTAACTCAATTATAAAATGTTAACAACATATTGTCTCGTTTAAAACTCTAAATTTATATTGGTACCTTGCTAAAACTAAATCATCCTTGCTCTTACCCTTATCTTTAGGAGAACTTATTTTTCTTTCACCTGTTAACAATACAAACTAAATATGCATTTTTTTCAGAAATCAGTAATTTTTTAGTGAACCCCTTCACCTTCAATATGCATATGTACCATAATATATTATTGTAAAATAACATATTGTACCCTTTCTGTTTTATAACTTTTCAGGGCACTCCTTGTGCCAATGTGATTATGACTTCACTATGAGCTCTGATATAGGATGGATAGTCCTTGGTAGTTAGGTTGGCCGATGATTTAAAGGGACGACTCATGAAGGTTAATTGCAACTTTAGGAGGAGAATTTATTAGAGTTATCTAAGAGGATCCAATTTTTTTATAGTAAAGGAGAAGAAATGTTTTGTTGATAAAAAGAAATTTTAACTCCTGGTGAAGAGATTTTACCAACATCAAACAGACCTTGTCTACAACTCAACCTCACATAACTGTCAGGCTGAGATAAAAAATACAAACCCCAGAACCCTCATCATGCCTTTCTGGACTCAAGACTAATACGGTACATATTTTTATCCCTTCTGTTAATGTCTTTGAATTCCAGATGTCAAAAAATACAATACCCATTCTGCTGCCATTGTACAAATATCAGCCACTGATTATCTTTTTGTTCTATGTCTGTCTTCAAAGAATCTTATGTTCCTCTCATTCCAAACCCCTCAGCATACAGCAGAAGGGATAAACTCCCTTAAATATTCAACTTTTTACCTCCACAGGCTCTACTTTCTTTGGGCCAGACTGAAAATATTTCCTCTCGACGTGAAGGAAATATGCTTTGCTTCTTAAATGTTATGAAGATCTCCCAAAGAAATTCTACAGATGAGCACTTTCCGAATAAGCGGATAAAACCTTCCTCTCCCCTTTTGCACATTACACACATATTTGGAAAATGAGAATTCCTTCTTTTCAGTTGATCCAATGTTAAAATACTATCCAAAGCCATTAGCTAAGCAAAAACTTCAGCTCTACAAGAGATGGGATTACCCCAAATCCCTTGTACGCCATTCCTCTCATCCATGTTTCTTATTTTTTCGGTAGTAAATAAAAAAGAAAAGTCATTAATATTGAACAAAAAGTACAAGTGATGGGCGATCACCCAAAATAAAAGAAAATACACAAGAGAGAGAAAAGGGAAATAAAAAGCAAGATAACAATTCAGAAAATGTAATCCTCCTTTCCAGTTCTTAAAAAGACTAAAAATCTGACCAAAAGATTCCTTTGAAGCCTTCGAAAATATGGTAGAATCATTGTCTAATCCAACATCCCGTTCCCAATGATTGAACAAAGTTCTTCCTTGCTCTTTGATTTGCCATCAAACATTCTTCCATTTCTTTCTTTCCAAACCTCCCAACAAACTGCAAATGGGATGCAAGACCATACTAATTTTGCTTTCTTGTTCTCATGTAAAACAGGCCAACAAGAAAAAAAAATTCTATGGAAGATCTTGAAGACCAAATCTCTAAGCCAAAAAGTCTGAAGAAGAACCCCCAAATAACCCTTGTAAAACAGCACCCAAAGCATGGGTGAAAAACGTCCTCCCCATCATCCATCAAATCAGGTCTTCTCTCCTTAGTTTCTTCTTTCCTCTTTCTTCATTTCCATATGCTTTTTTCTCATTTGTTTTGTTGTTTGTCTCTAGTCTTTCAAAGTCGTTTTCATCATCTCCTTCTCTAGCTGTTTTGTTGGTTTGATATGCAGAAGTCATTTTCATTTTGTTTATGTTGACATACTTGCTTAAAAGCAGGGCAAAGTGTCCTAACAATAGTGTATTAGGGAATGAGTGTTGGCGTTTCATAAGTTAAAAAATGTTAGTTTTTTTTTACAAATTTTGAGTGGATTGAATGGTTTGATAGTTTAATAGTTAGAATGAACAGTTTCTGGTCCCAGTCAATTATTTTTAAGGTTGACCCCGAAAATTTAATGGTTCAACTATTGGGTTATATCCTGTTCTTAAAACATTGCATACAGGGTATTGGGCTAATATTCTTTCAATAAAAACATCACTATAGAGTAGCTTATCTTTTTGTTAGACCTCCCAAAAACCTACCCTGTGGCAATTTAGCCAGAAAAAATCATTAAAGACCCAAAATTTAGTCCAAACCTTCCCTTGCCCATTGAAGGGAATTTCTAACTGGTTATTAGGTGAGGAATTTCGTCCTTAGCCTTTTATTTTGCTTCCTTAGGACTACATAACCAAAAATAAAGGGCACATTTGAAGTGCTGGACAAGGTGTTGGATACAAAACTTATACTGAAAATTAAAGTATGATGCTAATCACCCTAAGGAGTCCAAGAGTCAATGCCACTTTTTTTGGCCTTAGTCTCTAAGAAGTCTGATGCTCATCACCCTAAGGATTTTAGGCCAATTAGTTTGGTGAGTAGTATGTACAAAATTTTAGATATGGTTGTCTCTGAGGCTTAAAGAAGTTTTCCCTTAATCAGCCAAGCCCAAGGGGTTTTTGTACAAGGGAGACAAATAATATACCAGGTTGTGATTGCTAATGAATGTGTAGAGGATATGAAAAGATTTAAAAGAAAAGACTTTGTCTGTAAGTTGGATTTGAAAAAGGCTTATGATCTGGTGGATTGGCAATTCCTTCTTCAAGTCTTGAGAAATTGTGGGTTTGGGGTATTTGGTTGTATTAGTTCCTATCATTACTCTATCTTGGTTGACGGAGTTGTGAAAGATTTATTCTCAACTTGTAATAGGCAAGGGGAATCCTCTCTCACCGTTCCTATTCACCTTAATAGCTGATGTGTTTAGTAGAGTGATCTCAAAGGCTGCTAGGGAGGCAAGGTGCCAACCAGCTAGTTGGTAAGGTCTCCTACTAGTTGTAGTGGAGACTTGGGGTCGAATCCCGCCTGCACCTGGGTTGGAGGATGGGCTACCCCCGTTGTGTAGCCCCTTGAAGCAAAAAAAAAAAAAAAGGCTGCTAGGGACGATGTAGTAAGTGGGTGGAGAATAGGCAGAGATGGCATTCTAGTTACCCATTTTCAATTTGTAGATAACATACTAATTTTCTGTGATGGGGGTGATCTTGAAAAGGTGAGGAATCTAAAGGAGCTGGTTAAAAGCTTTGAGAGGATTCCAATTTGAGAATCAATCTTGGAAAGAGTTATGTAGCAGGTGTCAATTTGGAGATTAGACAAGTGGAGGCTATTGCAAGGTGTTTAGAGCGTTCCATTTCTTCTTGGCCCATGAGCTATCTAGGGCTTCCATTAGGGGCAAACCCTAGGGAGAGTATTTTTTTGGTGCCTAGTTGTAGAAAGGTTTGAAAAGAAATTGGAAGGTAGAATCACCTTGATAAGAGACACTTGCTAACCTTTTTTTCCAAAGTGATCCTTTTCTTCCTTTGCAACATGTCACAAGTATTAATTGCACCATGGGAAACTTCCCAACAAAAAGCTCCCACTTTGGGGGGAATAGGCCAACACCAAAATTCTTTAACTAGGAAAGGCATAATAGGTGAGTTAGAGGAAGATAAGGCCTTAGAAAAAGAGGCACAAGTGAAATCCCTGAAAGGATGAAGAGTTCAAAGTCTACTATCTTGTTTACTAGTATCAAGAATAACTCCATCTAGGACTTGTACAAGGCTAGACACAAGGCCCAATTCTGAATTCCTCACATTCCTGCGGAGCCCCAAGTTCCACTGAACTCCGATAGAGATAGAGATTGATTAAGAAGTTTGGGACTGACACTGACTTGCCTTTGAAGGAAGAAAGGGCAAACAGAGACAGGTATATATCCTTTAAGGATGTGTTTGGTTTGAAGGAAAAAGTAGGGAAAGGTAGGGAAACCTTTACAAACCTTGTATAGGTTTTCATACCTTTCCCTTCCTTTTCCTACCTTTTCCTTCAAACCAAACATATCCTAAAGGAGTTTCTTCCCACCCACACATCTTCCCAAAATTTTACTTTGTTATTAGAGTTCGGATTATGCCTGGTATAACTTAGGAATAGGGGAAGAACATTCTGAATTGCCTTCCATGGTGAAGCACTAGAAGCCTTGCTAGAGATTCCAACATCCCAGCCAATCTATGAGAGCCCATGAATGCTAGCCACCGCCTTGTGTCACAATCTATCCGGTTCCTTGGGAAATCTCCACAACCACTTACGTAACAATGCCACATTCTTTTCTTTCAATCATCCTAGACCTAACTCACCAAGATCCTTCCTTTGACTCACTATTTCCCACCTAGTCATGTGATCTTTCTTTGCTTCGTCTGGTTCCCACAAAAAAATCTCATTCAACTTTTTCTAATTTTTTCACTGTAGCTTGAGGCACGCAATGTTGGAAGGGTTAGAAATCAGGTTTGACATGGCCGGACCAGGTTTGGTGGCTGGCCAAATTTACAAAAATTTTCTAACCCAACCCGGGAACCAATTTCCTGATAATTTTGAAATCTGAAATTTCTGGATCAATCTTGCACTGAACCAGACCAGATTTGAAACCCAAATTAAAATTGAGCATACCTGATACGGAGGCCACAAAACATAGTTCCCAGAGTGGTAATTCACGCCCAATATCAGTCCCAAAATCGGCCTCCAACTGAAGATGGAGCAGTGTGTATATGAAGCCGATTCAACAACACCGTTCCGGCAAAAACCAGTCTCCAATTTGCTTGGATCAAAGTGGGTATGTGAACCTGATGTACCCTGATGTTTTTCTTGTAAAAACACAGTAGGGGACTGATAGAAATCATTCCCTAACAATGCTAGGTTGAATTAGGGTTTCTGGGAGGCAAGGGAGAAGAGGAGAGAACAAGAGAGTGGAGATAATTAGCTGAATTGGACTCTCCCCTCTTTCTCCTTTATATAGAGCACTCTCCTAATCTAATTAGGAGTTGATCCAAATCAAATTTGGATAAGGACTCTATCTTTAATCGATAAGCATTATCTTCCTAAGAAGATAGGTGCTCCATACCTAGATCCATGCCCATTTTCAACCCAAGTCATGTGATCACTTAACTAATCATATCAGTAATGAGCCTTAATTTTTTCTAATAGTTCACGTCTCAAGGTGTTGCATGGCCACTTTGGGCTTGAATATTGTATGGCGTAGGACCCACAAAGGTCTCACAAAAGTCTATAAGGGTTTGGCCCCACCTCTGGAAGAGGTTAGGCCGAATTCACTACTCAGGGCAGTGAACCCCTAACCCAATTAGCTTGGGCTCAGTTTGGGCCCAACATTTACACCTAAATGATCATTGGATTCAGCCACCCTATGAAGACTCAAGGATTATGGACTTATGTAAGATAAATCCTATCAGGTAATCAGCCCGGTAATGGTCTCTTACACCTAACCCCTTGGCCCATAATCATCAGAACAACTGCCTACAGGGAAGGATTTCTTCCCTGATTGCAAAACAAAGTGTCACACTCTTTGCCCGGATGGATCCCAGGATTAAAACCTTTTGCAAACCTTTTTCAAACCTTTTTCATAAAATAGTAATATAACATATAAATACATTTTGCAAATCAGATTTCAAATACTGTTGAAATCCACTACCGGCAGTTTAGGTTTCCATCAGAGAGAGTGTAAAGCCTGATATTCACTTTGTCTAACAAAGGGATTGATCCTATCACTACGATCACCCACCCAAGTAATTTCCCAAACCACCCCAACATGCCCAAGTACTTGACCCTTGATGGATTTCATTAGTTGGCACATCAAAAACAACTCAGTCCAATACCTAGTGTAGTATCATAATCAAGTTTGGGGTTAAGTGCAACTTTCCGGTTTTGCCCATCTATCTCCAAGGTCCAAGGCATAACTAGAAATTAGTCTGGGTTCAGTGTTTCTTCTAAACACCCACTGGATGTGCTTGGGGTCTAACCCTAGCAGCTAAGACAAGCTGCTTCACCAGTTCAGCAGCAAACCAGTGTCAACCTTGTCAGGATAAACTCCCCAAGTCTATCCAATGGTTGAGAACATTCTAAACTAACACGAGTTTCGTAAGTGTCCAATTTAAGGGGTATTTCACAGAAAACATACCGATTAGAACATGAAACAACAATGTACTTTATTCATTCACTAATAATGTTTTATGTACATCAATTACATCAATCTGATTGCAGCTAAGGGCATACACATACACTATCTAACACGTAGAATGCTGATAGATAATAGATTGGAAGGTGCATTCAACCATGGAACATTTGTTGGAAGGAAGAAGTAGAGGACAAATCACCTTGAGAGTTAGAGAAGTAAAATCTACAATAATTTTAATTGGTGAAGCAACACAATGGCTGAAGGGATTCATCGATGGAGCTTTTTTTTTTCAGTAAAGAAGGTGGGTTGGAAAAGCTCACTGGAACTACAAAGAAGGAAATAAAAGGCTGAGTTAAGAAAAAATCAGAGGGGATGGTTCGTGGCAGTCTCAGAGTTTTTTGGGTATAACAAGAAACAACTGGTGTGTTTCGCAAAAGGAAAGAAGGGCAGCAGATGGAAACTAATGGGGGGGGATGTTGCATTTGTTCCTATTAAAGAAGGAACTAGGTGCACTCAACCTACACGGATCGAACTATAAAGATCCTAGAATTGATCAAATGATGTCACCTGTTAAATCCTTTGAACCAGGAACCAAGGTTCAAAATATTGTTATGTATCGGCCTGTATCAGCCGATATGTATCGTATTGGGGCCTTCCCGATACGCCCCTACAGGGGGTGTATTGGGCCAGACCATGGTTCAGAGGGTAGCCGAGACTTAAATCGACCCCTCTGAACCGGTTTTGAAAAAAAAATAAAACACAAAAAAAGCACCGGTTTAGAACCTTGCCAGGAACTACCAAAGAAATTACAATGGAAAGAGCGCAAGAAGAGAAAGAAGATACATTAACAAAGTACAAAAACTAATTCTGGAAGGAAGCAAAGAAGGGTGGGAAAGAATTCTAGTTTTGAAAGCAGACAGGGAGGCTACGGATTTGGGAATCATCTGGTTCAGGAGTTATGGTCTTCCCCATTGATGAAGGGCAAGCTCTCTTGATTGTTGAAGACAAAATAGTGGATTTTGACAACTTTGAAAATGAATTGGGCATTATATTCGTATGGAATTGGACAGTCTCCTGTAATAGTAAGGAGCCACATAATGGGGCCTTTGCTGTTAGATTGTTCAAACTCCCATTCAATCTTTGGAAGTCATCTCTAGAGAAGGTAGCAATGGTGATTGGAGGTATCTTCATATCTTGTGACATCTCTAGTATCAAATCTGCAATGGTTGAAATTGTCAGAGTGAAGCCAGAGAAGTTTCCTCGATCTCTTGATGTCTTCTAAAATGATGTTTGGATGAAGGTTTGGATTGTGTCAGAACATAAAGCATTACTCTGGGGGAAGGTCAAGAGGTTGAAGATGAAGATGATGTCGGAGGCCACATGGTAGCAAAGGAATGGAAGGGTGAATGCTATGTGAAGAGAAGCTAATAGATGCGCTTGTTATGGAAGAAGAATGGGTGGAGGGAAAGAGAAATAATAATTATTCCTTGGAAAGGAAAGAAATTTTAAATGGTTTTGAATAGGGGGAGTAATCTCAAGAAACGAGCGTTTGCTACGGTATTAAAATCGGGTACCATGTCAGGCCCAATTAGGCTATTCGATAAAACAAGTAAAGAAAATGGGTTGGTCAATAGGGGTGGATGCTCTGAACCAAGTAGGATTCAGAGGGTCTATTGGTCACTCATCTTTCGTCTAGTTATTGGCTCCCCAACTTTAGAGACTTTCATTGAGAGTCTATTGGTCCACAACTTCATGACTTTAGTTATTGGGCCTTATCCAACTCATTATCCACTCATTCTTCGTTTTCCTCAAACATGGTCAAGCCTGGAGATAGAGGAGCTTCAATAGGAGAACTCAGAGAAGGGAGGGCTTTATCCAAGGTTGTTGAGTTTTCTCAACCGGATAAAGATGGGTTCATGTAGTGTATTACAGATTCATTAATGTGAAAGAGGAGGAGAGATCAAAAGAAAAGGAAGGGGATGTAAGAACAAGCACTCGTATTAGTTGTGCAAGTGGAAACATCAATAAGGAAGGCAGTGTAGTAGATCATGTTTAGGAGGAAATACAAGAGTAATAGTAAGAGTTAGCATACGAATATCCAAAAGAAAACGACAGGGCAAGAGAAGATGATCTTAAAAAGATGGATATGATGGTGGAAGAAAGAGAAGGGGAAGGAAGGAAGGACACTTTGGGGAAGGAGATACCTAGAGGAGGGGGAGAGGGGAACAACATTTAAATAGGGTCTGAGTTGGAGGACGCTGATTTCAGGAACGTTAGTGAAACAGTAGAGAAGAATGTTGAAAAGGGTGAAAAAAGTAGAAAAGTCCTTGTCAAGAGTTTATAGAAGGAAACAAAAATTTAGAACTAGACCTTTGCAAGATGATGAATATTTTGGTGACGATGGTGGTGCAGCTTTGACTTTAGAAGAGGAAGAAATAATTATTGATGGGACTTACGAAATTGAGAGGGCAGTGGATATGGAAATGGTGTTGAACAAAGAAGTGGAGGTTAGTAAAACCTTCGGCTATTTTTCCTGGGGTGGGGGAGGATTTTGCAAAAGAAGCTTTTAGGGAGGTGGAAGAAAATTCTAGAGAACTGTTGAAGGAGAAGGAGAAGGAGACATTCATCTCAGGCAGGGTGGCTGTTTCTGGTTCTCGGATAACTGAGGTCAATGTGAGTTTGAAGGTTGATGAAGACATAGGGGAGGGCAATTCTAAGAGAAGATTTTGGTGCAGTTCAATTTTTCAAAAAGAATGCGATATTTGAATGAGAAAGGATCAATGCTAGGGATTCTTCTTTGATGATGGAGAAAATTCCTAATGCAACAAGAAGATTTAGAAGACAAAAAACTAATCAAATAGTGCAAGTGTCAGAAGTATTTGCCAGATTAAAGTTGGAAGTATTTAGGGTGGGGCCAAAGAAGAAGGGCAAGGAGATAAAGAAAGCCTTTTAGATAAGAAGTGAGAGTTCTTTTTTAGACATGTGATGCTCTGAGGAAGTGGGTAAGGCTTGATGTTCGCTTCTCGATGGAATTGGGTTTTTGGGTTTATGGTGCTTTTATTGTGTTAAGGTAGGGGCTGGGAGGGTTGGGTGGGATTGCTTATTTATGTGTTCTGTGGAAGAAGGTTTTTTTGTGATATTTGATTTGGGTTCATTGTATTTGTGATTGGAGTGCGGTATTTCAGGATGTCATTGGTGTTTCCAAGGTTGATTATCTGAGGCCCAAGGGGTTAAGTTGAAAGTCTTGGTCTTTCCTTTGTTGGGTAATTTCTTATCACCCTGATGTATCCTTTTTAATCAGTTTCCTTAATAAATTTTATTTTTATTTATCTTCAAAAAAAATAATAGATTGGGAGGTTTGCTAAGGTCGAATTAACAAGGGTTATCCTACCCCCTAAGGAAGTATAGTTTCTCTTCCACACTGCCAACTTATTTTTAAACCTCTTCACTACCAGATTCCAAAAAGCTAAGTATCTAGGGTTTGCTCCAAGAGGGAGTCCTAAATATTTCAATGGCCACTCGCTTGGCAAACAATCTAACTCCCCCACCCACCCAATTAACTCTTCTTGCTCTATGTTTATCCCTGCCACCATGCTCTTATTATTAAGATTGACCTTTAAGTTTGATACTTTCTCAAACAAACTCACTAGTAATCTTAGCTTCCTAGCCCCTCCCACACCTTCACTCTCATACAATATAATGATGTCATCTGCGAATTGAAGGTGGGATACCAGGACTCTATCTCTTCCTACTCTCCACCCCCTTATTAGTCCCACTTCATCAGCTTTTAGAAGCAATAAACTGAACACCTCCACTATGATAGTAAGGAGAAAGGGGGAAGGGGATCCCTTTGTCTCATGCCTATAGAAGCACCAAGGAAGTCCTTTACCACCCCATTTACCAAGTTTGAGAAATGGCAAGATTGCAAACACCCTCTAATCCATTTGCACCATCTAGCACCAAAACCACACCTTAAAGCATCAATTAGGAACTCTCAGTTCACAGAGTCATAGGCTTTCTCCAAATCCAACTTGCAAACAATACCCTTCCTTCCAGATTTCTTGAACTCCTCCACACATCCATTAGTGTTAAGCAATTGATCTGAGATTTGTCTCTCATGAATGAAAGCCCCTTAAAACTAAGAGATAATCAACGGGATAACCTTTTTCAATCAAAGTGAGAGGACCTTGGCTAAAATCTTGTATTGACTTGTTACCAAATTGATTGGTTTAAGGTCCTTTGCATGGTGGGCATCGATTTTTTAGGGATTAGGATTATGAAAGTGGAATTAACTCCCCTACCAATGATTCCTCTATCATAAAATTCCTCAAAGACTTTCATTAAGTTCCCTTTTATCCACTCCCAATAGTCTTGATAGAAAGCCATGGTGAAACCATCAGGTCCAGGTACTTTAGAACAATCCATAGAAAATATTGGCTCCTTGACCTCTTCTATTTCAAAATTTCTCTCCAGATCCCTACCCGTTATGCCATCTAGAGAAGGCCACTCTACACCCTCCATCTTCCATCTTGTTAATCCTGTCCTTCTATAGATTGATTTAAAATGATCAACCAAGACCTTTGTGATTTCTTCCTATTATGTAATTGTATCATCTTCCAATTCCAACAGAGATATGAAGTTCTTCCTTCTCCTTCCATTTGCAACCATATGAAAGAAATGTGTATTTCCATCCCCCTCTTTGATCCACCTTTCTCTTGACTTTTGTTTCCAAGTCATTTCCTCTCTCATTATGGTGGATTCTTATTCTTTTTTCAAATTTACCCTCTCGTCCTTATCTCTTACTTCCATTTGTCCCTGCTCTTCTTTTCTATCAATTTCTTTAATCCGGATAATCAACCTTAATTTCCTCTCTTCAACTCTCCCAAAATTATTAATATTCCACTGGTTCTTCCTTTCATGTCCTGGAGCTCCCTATGAAATTTGATTCCTTCCCAATCAGCTTGGGGATTATCCTCCTCCCATCACTCTAAGTAAGCATGCTTTTCGGTCCTTTTACCTTCGCTTGGCATCAAAGAAGAGGAAGGGTTATGTGGAGGTGTGCAAGAGCAGCGCTGATTTGGACAGTGTGGGAAGATCTTGAAGTTATTCTGAGAGATGTTGGGGATGTGATTAAACTAGATATTGACACAAAAAGTATGTCCCAGACTGTTTTTCCAAGGGTTTGTGTTAAGGTCAATCTCAATAGACCTTTTGTCCTTGATATTCCTCCTACAGGTGAGGGGGATGAAAAATACTATTAGAGTATTTTATGAAAACATTTTTGACCTTTGTATCAATTGTGGATGGAGAGGGCACAAGGCATTTGAATGCCCAAAATCTCGAGAACTAATCAAGATGAAGGTTGGGTCTTGGTTAAACAGCGTAAATTTCAAAAGCTCTCAAGAAACCCTCCCCCCCAAGATAAAAAATTTTCAGGTTTTGAACGCTCAAAATCAAGCAACTGGATCGGCAAGCAGAATAATTGGAACCAAGCAAAATTTCAAAGGGCTGTTCGTGCTAGAAACCATTCCAAAACAAGATTTTCTAATCATGGTACAGCTACGATTGAACCTCGGAATAGCTTTCAACCAATTCAGCGTTGGGTCCCAAAAAAAAGGTAAAAGAACAAACTACACCAACAATGGTTTTCAAAACCCCAGATCTCCTGCAAAGTTACAAATTCAATAAAGTTGTAAATGAGGACGATCTCAAAAACTATGAATTCCAAGATGGGGATCTGAATGATAAAGATGAAGACTTTGAAGGAGAAGGAAATGAAGCTGATGAAGATGCTGATGATGATCTAATAGATGAAGAGTGGGAAGAAAATGTTCAAGCCAATGTTGAGATATTGAATGCTGAAGAAATTGTTATCAAAGAAACCCATGACAGCAGCTGCAAGAAAAAAAATGATAGAAGATTTGGACAATATGGGTCCTGAAAATTCTTTAGTTTGCAAATGAATATTATTAGTTGGAATGTAAGGGGGCTGGTAGGTCACGTTTGCAAAGACATGTTAATTTAATTAAGCCTCATAGGCCTGCTATTTGTTTTTTTATGGAAACTAGAGTTAATCCAGACCATGCAAAAAAAATTGTTAAAAATTTTAATTTTGATGATTATGTCCTCGTTGATCCAATCGGTTTTTCTGGGGGTCTTTGGATTCTTTGGGACCGGATTCATTGCACCCTTCAACTTACCTTCTCTAATGATAGAATGACTCACTTCCTTGTTAATGAAATTGATACAAACAAATCATGGTGGTGCACCTTTATTTATGCCTCGCCAAATAAGAGTGAGCAAAGAGTTGTATGGAATTGGGTCAAGGACATTGCTGTAAATACCATGGGTCCATGGTGTTTAATTGAGGATTTTAACAAATTTAAATCAATTGAAAATAAATTAGGTGGAAGAGATCCTCAACCTAGTCAAATTCGGAATTTTAATGAATTTTTGAATGATTGCAATCTTATGAAATTGGAAATGAAAGGAAATCAGTTTACTTAGAAAAACAAAAATATTTTAGAAAGAATTGATTGGGTCTTTGTAAACCAAGCTTGGAGAGGATTATTTCCAAATGCTCTTCTCTCAAACTTACCTTTCGCTGCTTCAGACCACTCCCCACCCAAACGCCTTGACTTTTAGCAACTAGGCGCCCACCTAGGCGACAAAAATGACAAGGTGGGTGCCTTTTATAATATCATTTATATTGATGTATCTTATTAATGTATGTGTTAATACATTTTATTATATGCTATATATATCAATTATATTTTGTTTTAATGTTTTA
>NW_010729118.1:1541810-1578712 GCF_000365185.1 Nelumbo nucifera | reverse complement strand
GCTTGAAAATGTTTTATATGTTTGATTTCATTTTTAAATTCTCATTTGAATATGCTTTACATATTATATTTATGTATTTTAATTTTAGATAATAGGTTTTTTTAAACATCTATTTTAAAACTTAAGTTTATATTTTTATTAATATTATGTTTTATAATTTTTGTTTTTTTTTAATTTTTTAGCTTTTTTTTTTAAATTGTGCGCCTTGCACTTTTCAAACACTGGCTTTGATAAGGAGCAATAAGATGATACTCTGAAAAAAGATGTGAAGAAGAATGCAAATCAACTACCCCACCTGACCCCAAAAAAGTATATAAATAAATAGTTATTTATTGCAGAGATTTTAAACGTTCATTTTGAATCAGAATGGAAAAAACTCTAAAGGGAATGTGTACACAAGTTTTTTCGAAAAACATAAAGAATCAGAACATTGTTGGAAAATGGGAAAAGATAATGTTCCATAAGTAAGAAATGCTTGAAAAAATTTGAACCCAAATTGTCTAAAGAGATGAGGCATTTCTTGGATCCTTTGACATCTTTCATTGACAGTAAAAGTTTTGCAGCGGAAGTTTTGAACTTCAAAGTGCGTATTTTATTGGCTATGTGCTTTTGTAGTTATTTTTATTTTCTTTTGTTTTTTCATAAAAAGAGAACAAAACGTACCAAGTTTCAGGTAAATCAATGGGGGATGGTCCATTATTAGTTACATAATTGAGTGATCTGTTGTATTTTGGTAGAACAATGGTAATAGGCTTTGGATTGAGGTATGAAACCAGTCAATTTTTATAAACTGTCTTGAGATGGATCCCATCACAACAATCTCATATGCACCACCACCTACAGTTCAACCAGGAGATGAGAAGTCAAAACATTTATTATTGACTTAAGTGGTTTTTGCCAACATATATGATTTTATTTTTCAAAAAACAACTGCTACATCAGCAAAAAGCAAGCTGATTTTACTGATGTGGCAATTGTTTTTGTTTTGAAAAACAAAATTATAACGTTGCCGAACACCCTTAATTTGCTTTTTTTTAACTGTATACGTATTAATATTTCCAGTCTTGACATTTCTTTCTAGGGGCACTATATTGGCTGAGTTTCTTACTGATGGGGACCCACAAGGAGATCTAAAGAAGTCTGTTGAGGAATTGGAAAAGTATGATCCTAGAGGGCTTGAGGAATGCAAAAAACTGGCTATTAACCACTCCGCACAGTTATTCAATATTTACCGGAACAAGGAGGATCCCTTATTTCTTGCCAATAGGACTAACTGAATCTTGATCAAAGAGAAGAGTAGGTCAGACCACAATGCCCGAATGTCTGAGAGGATGGTGTTTTGTTTTGTTTCACTTTCAGATGACACCTAAAATTTTTCTCCCGGCATTCCGGCGTCTAGTATACAGCAGAATAGACTATGTAAATTCTTCTGTCCTGTTCACTGATGCAAATGTGTAATGCGCTTCTTTGAGTTCTTTCTTAATGTGCACAGCAATTGAGATAGAGGTACATTTCTCTAATACGATAACTTGCCAAGTTGGTCCTAGTGGGCGATACTGTTGCACACTTGCACCGTCTAGGTTGCATTGTAGATGATGCCGAAGATATGATGATGAGGTAGTTTGACAGCTAAAGGGAAAAAAAATCATCTATCTACAGTTGATACGCCCATGCTAACAGTCACAAGGGCCTCTTTGGATGTTTCATTAGTATGCTCTTGGTTTGTTTTTCCTATCATCAGCTGAAGTTGGAAATTCCTTGAATGAAGGGGGCCACAATTGGCAGGAGGCATATTTTATGCCCCCATGTTGCTCTAGTTCTTGATTCAATGAGGACCCTTTTGCATCAGCTATATGTTTTTAATCCATGTCGACCTTTGTATCCGTACTTTATAATATCTGTCCATGTTTTCCATTTTTTTATTGTAAATTAAAAGTTATCAATAAACAAAGTGTTTTCTTAATCATTATAACCTGTGACAAGGTGGTCCAAGATGAAATTTGTTCCATGAATATAGGGTGACCGTGACACAAAGAATCCAATCATCCATAGACTCCTTTAAAGTCCCAAAACTTGCCTGTCTTAGGTCACTTACCTGCATCTTCTCCCTTGTTATTGTTGCTTTTGTTATTGGTAGGGCAAGACTTCCCCGGTCTAATTCATGTTAGTGATGTACTGCTGTGGATCTCATATGAAATGGGTAACCAAAGGGTCCTATTTTATTACGAGAATTGCTTGCATGCAAATTGGACCTGGACCCACAACAAATACCTTGAAGTTGAAGGTATTTATTATTTTGTATTGGAGTTACTCAGGGAGCGAAGCTGACTTCTCATTTTTCTTATTTGGTCTTGATTCTTTCAACGTTCTTTTTTTCACTCTGATCTTTTTCTTCTTCTCCTTCTCTCTCGCTTGCTCGCTCTCTATCTCTCTTCTCCTTCTTTCTTCTTCTTCTTCTTCTTCTTCTTCTCTCTCACTCGCTCTCTCTCTCTCTCCCTCCTCTCCTAACAGCAGGTGGTGTCTATCGGTGGCATTGGAGCAAATCCAGATGGGCGTTCTCCTTCACTGCCACCACATCCGATGGGGTTTGATTGGGGGAACTTGGAGGCCGATTCAAATGGGCGTTCTCTTTCACTGCCACCACATCCGATGGGGTTTGATTGGGGGAACTTGGAGGCCGCTTCAGGTGGGCGTTCTCTGCTTCTGGGCGTTTTGCTCCTCCATGGCTGCAGCATCTTGTTGTTCCTGGGCGTTTTGCTCCCCTTGGTGGCTCTGACTTTTTACCCCTTTCCTCCTCTGAGCTTCTGAGAAGGGGGATCTTTACACCCCGGTTCCGCCCTTCTCTCTCTCTCTCTCTCTCTGGTAAATCTTCTGCTGCAACAAGGTGTAAAAGTGCATTTGTCAGTCATTTTTTCTATTTAAATAGTCTTAATTTCTTGTTTTCTAGGTAATTGTCAAAATGGAAAAAAAAAAAACCTTGTTTGCTAGGCTCAATTTCTATAAGGGATCGCCTATTAGATTAATTTTCATAGGTGAACATTTATTTTGCAACGCATGGAGGTTTGGTGTTACTTCTGTCACGCGTGTTCAGGTCTAGGCAGTTTTTAGAATCATCCATCAAGAAATATTTGCCTTGAATGATTGCCTCCTTGGAGCTTGAGATTTGGATTGAACGGATACATTACTCAAAAGCTGATGATCGACAACCTCAACAATGTAATTGGAGAATTCAAAGCCTAGCGCGATAATGGGAGATCCAATTTGCACACGTGTAGAGCAGCAGATTGATTAGCAAAGTTTGGTGATATAGGAGAGTTTTACTTATGATTTTCCTTGGAATCTTATGCATCAGTGATCTTCAGATCTGTGGGGATGTGCTATCCTTTGTTAGAACCTTTTTTTTTCCAAATACCAAAAAGAGGACCTAGGTTCAAAGTATCGTTACGTATCGGCCGATACATATCATTACAGGATCCTTCTGATACGTCCCTACAGTGGGTGTATCGGGGTCTGACCGGTTCTGGGGATGGAGGGGTCCTAGACCGGCTCCCCTGAACCAGTTTTGAAAAAAAAAAAGTAAAAAAACAAGTATCGAAACGCCCGATACTCGGCGTATCGGGAGTATCGATATTTTGAACCTTGAAGAGAACTATTGCCTTCTTGGAAAATGGAATAGATCAAGTTGAGCTGTTACAAGAAGGAAGTTTCCTTTTTAGAATCTGGATCTGCTGCACATAACTTGCTATACATAACACTAGACATGAGATCATATCCATGGTTTTCACTTTCTGTGCAAAAAAAAAGAAAAAAAAAAACATTTTCACTTTGTGTGAAAAAAACAACTTAGGAGTAGGGGTGCTAACGGTATTTGAAAATCCGATTTCAAATTTGAGATTAGACATAATCGAATATAATTCGGATAATTTGAATTTCTAATCGGTCGAATTTGGATATCTTATTCATACTGAATAGCTAATCGGATTTGAATTCAGATATGACCTAATTCTATTCGATAAATATCCGATTTTAACCGATTATTTAATTCTTATATATAATATATAAAGTTTTTTAATATTTTATATAATTTATATATGATAATTAAATTATATAAATAATTTATATATTTATATACTTTATATACTTTATATAAATAAAATATTTATTTTATATATTTATTAATTACCTAAAATAATTAATTATTTGAATTTGAATCGAATCAAATATTCGAATATTTAATTGGAATCGAATTCGAATATTAGTTTTCAATATCCATCAGATATTAAATCAAATTTGAATATTGAATTTTCTAATCGGATTCAAATTCGATCCATTTACACCCCTACTTAGGAGTGTTCTATAATGTTGATGAGAAATTGGTGGGTGTAGACTTAGCCCATACCACACCATTGTGACATGGACTAACTCACACTATACCACAATTTACATCTGTTCTAAATTATGGACAAATTGTGTGAATCAGTCTACACCACACCTTTTGATTCCATGCATCTCAATCCCACCAAGCAAATCCAAGCTATTAATTTTGGATTTATTTCACTGAATTTAAATTCTTTCATCCAAACATACCATAGGATATAATATGTGGTTTTATTTTTCCCACCATTTTTTTGGGATGTAAGATGTGATTTTTTTCTTTGTTATGAATGATTATATCTTCTTTTCTAACATTTCATATATATGATGTATGCTTTTTTTTTTTGTCATTGATTTGATATCACCAAACCTATATTCTAATTTTGTTGTTATAATCATCCCTTAATCTTATATTAAAATTTTTCCAACATTTATATTTATACCTTCATATTCTAATTTTTTACTACCTTTCTTATGATATCCATCACCAATATTATCTTATATTTTTTTTCTAACCTTTTATAGTATATTTCTCCCCAAATTTTATACCTTAATATTCTTATCACCGAATTTGTATTATCCCTTTTTTCTCCAACATTTGATAGGTCTATGTCACCAAATATTTATTCGAACCTTTTTTCCAACATTTCTCAATGAAAAATTTTCACCGAACGTTTATTATACATTCTTCAAACATGTTAACAGGATATCTATAACCGAAAAGTTTTTCACCAATACTTTTTCAAAATTTTATATATGAATGAGTAATCAACGATTTGGTCTTCAACTCAAAAATATTTTAAGCATTCTACGATTCTAAACAATAAGAGTTAACACCATTTGAAGAGAATAGCTAAAAATCCCAAAATAAATATATAAACTAATAACTGAATATTTGTAAGATAATGGGAGAGGGGAACACTGATGGTGGTGGTGTTAAAGGCTGAGGATATGGGTGGCTAAGTGGTGGTTTGCGACGGAGGGCGGAAGAGACTAGCTGTGGATGAAAAAAACAAAAGACTTAATATGGTAAGGAATCCCAAAATCAGAGAAAAAAATTGCAAGAGGAAGAAGTTGGGAGAAATCATGGTTTTTGAACCGTTGTTGATTCAAACGGTTGGACCGTTCGGCCTGGGAATCATCCAGGAAATCGGTTCTGTTTTTACCCCAAACCCGGTTCATGGCCAAAAACCATTGAATCGGTTAACAACCCATTGTCCAGGTTGTTGAACCATCAACCTGTTCAACGGTTTTTTGCCATTTTTACTTTTAATTTTTGTTGTCAAAATGGATCGTCAGTTCGAACTATCAACCCAAAAACCGGTGGTCAGAACAGTTCCGGTTCCGGGTCATTTTTTTTAAACCATGGAAGAAATACATACCCGTTTCGATAGAGAAACCTAACAAGTAGGAATGGCAACGGGGTGGGGATCATATTCCCCATCCTTGACCTCGTCGGAAGTGGGTTCCTCGTGGGGACCCGAATCCATGGAATTTTTAATTAATAGAACTTTTGAAAAATAAATTTACTTAAATAAAAGAAAATTTTAAAATATAAATAAGATTTTAAACATATTTATATATATACAAAATATAAATGATATCATATATAATAATGTATATTTAATATATAATCAGGGTTGGGGATTCTTATTAATCCCCATCCCCATCCCCGCCCCAACAAACAATCCCCATCCCCATCTCTGCCCCACCAAAACAATCCCCATCCCTGACCCCATTGGGTGGGAGAGATTAGGTACTTGGCGGGGATAGGGAAAATTACCATCCCTACCGACAAGTGGTGGCCAACATTGGCTAAGAGCTTATTGGTTATTAGAGATGGCAATTTGACCCATCCCCATGGAGTCCCGCCCTGCCCCGGTTTGGGAGGTTTTGTAACCACTGATCAAGGTTTGGGGTGAGTTAAGGGAAACCCAAAACTTTGGGGATCAAGGACGGAGTGGGGATGATATTTGTCTACTTGCCCCAACTATATTATATAACATAATATACATACATACATGCATACATATATATTATATAAAACTATTAATATATGTTATGTTATATTATAATACATTATATTAGATAATATAAAATAGTTATAGGTAGGTTTCAAAAAACAAAATTATAAGTATATAAATAGGAATGACCAAGGTGGGGCGGGGTGGAGGAAGAAATTCCCTTGCACCTTTCTCTATAGTAAAAAAGAACATTTGAGGGTTTGCGATGCACAATATCACAAGCATATTTTGGATCTATTGGTGGATAGTAATAAATATGTATAGCTGATATTTTGCCTTTTGACGGCCTCTGTCCACAATATTTTAAAGACAAGAACCACCCCCTGTGAACCGAATGGAAGCTATACTCGTGGATGGGACCAAAATGTCCTCCATTAGTCTATTTACCCTTCAGGCTCAGTCTAGGAAGAGTACAACTACAACAAATATGTAGAGTGTAAAGCGTTGTATTTTTTATTATTTTGTATATATTTGCATCCTATATATTCATATTTATACTCCTTCCAATTTGGGAAGAGTACAAATACAATTATGTACAGTGCAAATGTAGGTTTAGAAATATAAAATACAAGGTTTTGTTGTATATATTTGTATGGGAAGATTTCCGATAGGTATCCTGTAGTCGAGTGCCAATTTAGTACTCGTACTTGAAATCGCGACAATGTGGTACCCGAACTTTTAATTTGCGACAATTTGGTACCCGGTGTTAGATTTCCGTAGGTTAGAAGATAAAAAGTCTTAAATACCCCCCAGTGCTATTTCGACTGATTAAAATTGCTAAAATAGCCCATCGAGCAATGCAAGTAGGAACCACTGTTCATACTTGCATTTATAGAGAATCTGAGAACTAGCTCCCTCGCGCCGGTGGTGTCAAGTGAATGCGCCGTTGGGAAAGTTGATTTTGACGTACACGACGCCGAAAAATTATTGTGCCGCCGAGAATCCGAGAACCAATGCCATTTTCGGAGGACGACTTTTGTTGCCCATCGTTGGAACACCCACTATTTACTCAGTCGTTGCCAGAGAAGACGACTTGTTGCCGGCACCAAAGAGACAACCAAGGTTGATCTTGTTATTCAATGGAGGCCGATTCAGAAGGGGAGAAGAAAAAGCCTCTTGAAGGAGGAGGTAGCGGAGGCGGGGGAGTATAGAAGGTGAAGCGCAAAATGAAGATTGCTTCTAAGTTGGAACTTCTTGAGAAGACCTATGTTGGTCTGTTAAAATTTTGAATTTTTCTGGTTCTTTTTAGTTTGGTATGTTTGCGTTTTCTGATTTTTTAGGGTTTTGATATATTGGGTTTGCATGTGAACCAGTGGAGACATATCCATTGGAGGCGAGCGGAGCTATCAACGAAGTTGGGGCTGACGGATCGGCAGTTGCAGATGTGGTTTTGTCATAGGAGGTTGAAAGATAGGAAGGTTGCACCGGTGAAGCGATAGAGGAAGGATGTGCTAGTGTAAGGTGGGGTTGGAGATGAAATGATGGTGGGTGGTGAGTTGGGTAATGAGCCTAGGTCGGGGTCGGGATCAGGGTCCAGTCCATTTGGCCAGGGTGAGCCGAGGAAGGTTGTTGCTCGAGCGTCGTTTGTTGTGCCGAGGATTGGAGCTGATATGCCCATGATGAAGAGGTATTATGAACCGATGCAGTCCATAACCGAGCTACGTGCGATTGCTTTTGTGGAATGGAAGTGCTAGGAAGGAAGACAATAGGGGTTCTCCTCTTTCGTTCGCCAGCCTCTCTTCTCCTCTTCAACCCAAAATGAAGACAACAGGGGTTTCTCCTCTTTCGTTCGTTCAACCCAGAATGAAGACAACAGGGGTTCTCTTCTTTCCTTCGTTCAACCCAGAACGAAGACAACAGGGGATTAGGGAAATAAGAAGGATAAAGGGTAATTTTGGTATTTTGAAAATTTTAACCCGCATGTGAGTCTTCTAACCGACGGAAATCTAACTTCGGGTACCAAATTGTTGCAAAATTGAAAGTTCAGGTACTAGATTGTCGCGATTTAAAGTACGGGGTACCTATCGGGAATTTTCCCTATTTGTATTTACACTCTTTCCAAACTGAACCTTAATTTTAGGCCCCATACGTTTACCAGTAAATAAGCTTGGGAAAGTTGGTCAATGGGTATCTTTTTCCCATTGACCAACTTTACAATGTTCTTTTTGCATTTACTAATAGGCTCCATAGTAAAAGAAATTCCACTTTCTTGGGTAAAACTTGAGATGGGTAAATAACTTTCCCATCTAGGGAAAATTTTATAAACCATAATGGGACAACTTTGCCCATTTTAATTTTTTTATATTAGCTTTTTATGGGTAAAAATGTCATTTGTTATTTACTTGGGAATCCTGAAAATCAAAAGGACATGGGTAAATGCACTTACCCAAATGAATGTTACTCAAGAAACATTTACTTGTGTAAGCACACTTACCCGAGTAAGTTACGAAGATGCAAATGAACGAGGCCTAAGGGTAAATTACAAAGACCCCTCATACTACGAGGTCAGTGACAATTATCCCCCTAAACTTTCATTTGCAACAATCTCTACTATGGGATCAGTGACAATTACCCCATTAACTTTCATTTGTAACAAAGAATCCTAACTTTCACTTTGTGACAACTGACAAATATGCCCCTTCATTAGAGTTTTGTCACTTAAAATAAGATTCTCATTTAGATGTTTACATTTTGTTAAATTCCCAAACTACCCTTTTCCTATTTATTTGAATGATTTATGCTTCCATTAAGTTTCTATATATAATATTGAAATTCTCTCAGTTGCGTTAATAAATCCTTGTAGATTTCTTATTGGCTTCAATGTTCAAATGAAATGGTAGCGGTTTATTTCTAATAGATATAAGTTTAAGGTTTCGTTTGGTTTTTCTTGATTAGTGGAATGAAATGGTAGAGGTTTATTTTAAGATCAACAGAGACATTGATATTAGTGGAATGAAACAAGAATTTAAAGAAACATGTTTTTCTATGTCAATGAAATAATTCTTGTTATCTCAGCTGACTTGTTTAGAGAAATTGTAGGTATTGTTGGATCAATTAGAGTTTAAGAGAAAATGATGAGGAAAAGAAAAAGAAAATAAAAAAAAAGTTTAGGTGGGTATTTTGGCAATTTAACACATTCCGTCTGATTTAATGGCTAGGGGGTATTTGTCGCAAAGTGAAAGTTCAAGGGGTAATTGTCATTGACCCTATAATACAAGGGGTCTTTGTAATTTACCCTAATTTAACTTAAAAATTTATTACTATATTTATTTTAGGGTAAATTGTTGAAACCTCCCCTAAAGTTTCTAGTTATTGCTAAAACCTCCCCTGAACTTTTTGACAATTGCAAGTATACCCCCTTGGTAGAATCTTCTAAAAATAGGCATAAAAATGTCAAAAATACCCATGCAATTGCTTTTGACAAAAATGTTTATTTTCTAAATTTTTTTCTTCATATGAATCACTACCCCAAACCCTTCCAATATCTTTCCTGAAATTGATTTGTTTTCAAATTTCCCACCATATCAATCATTCAAAGGGCTGCAACTTTAAATTCTCTTTGTTTTTATTGTTCATAAAGCTTGTATTATTTTTTGGTAGAAACCAGCCTCCATAATAATTGCATGGGTATTTTGGACACTTTCATGCCCTATTTTAAAAGATTCTATCAGAGGGGGTCTACTTTCAACTGTGTTAGAAAATTTAGGGAGATAATTACAATAATTAAACTGCAGGGGAGGTTTCAGCAATTTACCATTTATTTTAAGTTAAAAATTCCGAACAAAATAGGCAAAACCCTTTTTACCAAAAAATTAGAATTCTTCTTTTCCTTGCTTTTCTTATCTCTTTCCTATTGTCCATTTCCTACATGTTCCTAGCTTTTTTTTTCGAAAACGACATCTACAATGACAACTCCTGCCGAACTATGGTCTGTAGCTCAATTGGGAAAGAAGTAAGAGAGATCCAATTGCTTTACCTTTCTCCACCATTGTGTACTCTCCACCCTATCTTGATCAAATAGCTTGTCATGTAAATGCTTTTGTATCAAAAAGAAAAAGGAAAGTTTGTGATTTAATTAGGGGGCGTTCTCCCATGTGAATTGTTTTAAGTTCCAAAAAATAAATCAAAACTATTTGATTTGAAAGCAGTTGTTTCTTAAACAAAAACACAGAAGATCTATTCTTGGTCACATATTTGTTTTTTGTTTCTAAAAAAACTATAACAAAAAAACATGTTCTTCAACATGAACGCTTTATTGTTGCAGTAGCGAGATTCTGAAGAGATGAAAGAGAAAGAATTCTTGCCGATGAACAAATGAAAAAGGTCTGTAATAGAACCATCTCGTGTTAAGAGGAAATTAATAAAGAGGATAATGGAATGAGCATCCTTGATCTTCGCATCAATTGTACAAATTGTGGATACGGATTATAGAGAGTCTAGATACAGGGAGCTTTGTGCATTGGATCTGGCCTATCTGCTTTACAGACTATTTACTGTTGAAGACATTTGGGAAAAACCAGACTTGAATTGATATAGTGGCTCTGTTTACTATTAAAAAAACAAAGAATTGGTAGTGTCTCTTTGTAACGATTTATTTAGGCTGTACTTGGTTGCAGAGCTAATTTATTTGCACTACTATAAATGCATGGGAGTGCACGTATAAAAAATGTAATTTGTTTTGGATTTTACTTTATTTTGCTTCTTGTCTTAATTTACTCCATTTGTATTGAAATCAAACAAAATAAACTAAAAATTGAAACAAAAATAATTAAAAATTTACACTCAAATCATTTGCACGCATCAGTAGCAACCAAACATGGCCTTAGTATTTGAAATAAATATCACTAGAATCTAAAAATTGTCAACTGAAATTTTAGTGGGGACTGGGGTGTTCGATGTGAGTGTGAATTATTTTGTTTTATAAAACAAAACCAACTGCCACAACATGGCAGATGTTTCTCTGTTTTAGAAAACAAAACCCATTCATGTAGTCTAGTACAATTAATCATTTTGTAACATTTTGGTCCCGTTTATTTTTACTATCTAGGTAAATATGGTTAATCGAGCAACTGTTTTCTAGGTAAAACTTGGCTTTAAGTAAGTGAGGTTTCAGTGTTCTTATAAGATACAAGTTTCCCAAGTAAAGAGGTTGGAAGGAGAGAATGTTATTAACGTGTGGGTAAATTGCTTAATTACCCACTTTGCTGGAGGGTATAATTGATGCTTTCCAGTATCTTTAATTACCGTGAGACCTAGGGGTGCAAATGGATCGGATCGTGATCTGATCTGATTTAAGATCCGGTCCTATTTGGTCGAATTCAAATCACTCCTATTTGGATCTTCAGATCGGGTTGGATGATAGGATCCAACCAGAAAATGGATCGGATTCGGATCACCCCTATCCGATTCAAGAAGATCCAATCCGATATATATTATATATTTATAAATATATATAATACATATATATATATATATTATTTATTTATTTATTTATAAATATATTTTTTATAAATTTGTTATATTATTTATCTTTTATAAAAAAACATATATATATATATGATGAAAATAACTAAAAAATACTTGTATTTTTTGTTTTTTACTTTATTTAAATTAGTATATTTTATTTTTCTTTTAATAATTTATTAATTAAAAAAAAAACAAGTCAGATCAGATCCGAAGATCTGACTTACGAATAAGATTTAAATTCAAATAAAATCTTATCAAATTCGATTGGATCGAATCCGACAAAAACAATATCGGATCAAATTTAAATATATCCTAGTTCAAATCTAATCCAATCCATTTACATCCCTATTGAATAGATCTGTTGATGAGTCAAGCTAAAGCTTGGATTTTTTGATGAGCCAAGCTAAAGCTTGGATTTTTTGCTAAAATTTCTGACCAAAAGCCCAGCCCGTGAACTGAGACCCAAATATAACGGCTAATAAACGTAGAGATCATAGTCAATTTACTGGTTGACGAACTCACCCCAATAATGACAAAGGAACTGGGCCTTTAAGTAAGAAACTATTCAAAACTATTCTGATATAAGCAAAATTGTTTATCTTTTATTTTTTGAAATTTTGACTGAAATAAATTGAAGCCAAATACTCAACTTAATGTTTCTGCATACCCTATAAAAACCAAAGAATTCTAACATCTCATGGAATAGTACTGTCTCAAAATGCTGCCTCAAGTAAAATATAAAATTTTGGTTCTACGTGGCATCAATACAATCCACAAATCTACAAACTCGCTTCATTATTTACTGTTATGAGACCAAACAAAGAAAAAAAGAAAAAAAAAATCCACAAACTACAACGTTTTTGTAAAGAATGTGTGATTGAATGACCAAACCGGGCCTACATCCATCGTTGCAGTTGCAATAATTCGTGGCTGGCAGAGCTCTTGACCTCACAACCTACATCACTGAAATTCGAACGACTAAAAATTGAAGTGGGCCGGCCGTCTCTGTGGGGAAACAGTGTTTGGAGTCTCTTCACGTATGGTAATCGCTATGCTTTTTCAGCCAGATGGGTGACCCACCATTGTCAGTAGACCAGTATTTGTACGAACAGCCATGGCTCCTTTGGATGTTTCCTCCACCAAAAGAAGAAAAACAATGACGTCTACCATTAGTTGGCTTAATCCTCTTTTCTTCTTTCCTTCTTTGTTTATTAATAATACAACAGTACATGTTAAACCGGCCCCCACAGCCATGTGCGGCCAAACATGCTTTATTATTCATGGGCTACACCTACACAAATGGGGTATCCAGTCTCCTAAACCCATAATCGCCCCACCCTGCTGATACAATTCGATCCCATGTTTCTCTACAACCAGCCAAAGACTTTATCAACAACTTCAGTCAGCACTAATCAGATTTGTTATTAATGCTCAGTTTGGAAGGAATATAAATACAAATATGTTGAGTGCAAAACCTTGTATTTTATATTTATGCTCTAATGGTGTACGATCTGGTTGCTTCTAGTTGGATAGTAGTTCGGACGTTAGGCGCTTAGTTAGTCGGTAGAACTATAAGATAGAAAAGCTCAGAGAACCTAGAGTAGTTCACCCAGTATGGTCGCTCTAATGTTTAAGTCAGTATCTGGTTGTGTGAGCTAGTAATCTCAAGTGCAAGAGTGCTAGTAAGTAGTAAATCGCATGTACCTTGTACCGTTGAGGTAGGTGCCCTTATATAGGTGAGTTGTCGTGGGTATCACGAAACACCTCCAAGATCCTTGGCCCACGCTGTTAGGAGTCTGTTCCACACTGGGAGATGGATATCATGCTAGCCGATAAGGCTTATCGTGTTTGTCCGATCCGAACAGAATGAGGATAAGACCTACAATCATGCGACATGATCCCGAAGAGCTCAGAGATAGCTGGTATGCTTCTAGAAATTTGCTATGTATCACCTCAATAGGATTGGCCGTCCTGAGCTACTTAGACCTTGGTCCTGGCCGAGGTGACCGAGACACCCGAGGTGGGTCTGGCCTTCTGAGGTGATCGGAAATACTGAGTCACTATCAGGTTGCATCCATGTGTCCACTGTTTACTAGCTCAGGCCGAATCACCCCTTATCATGTTTCTTCCAAACTTAGCCTACTAAATGCTTCCAATAAGTCTTCCAACAGGGCATTACAGCTGCACATAATGAAATTTCTCCATGAGCAATAATGGTAAAGAGATATTCTCAATGTGTGACTGTAATGGATTGTTGGAATGGTGTTAGTGAAGGTGGTCTATAGAGCACTATATCCTCGTGTTTTGTTTTCATAAAACTTCTCGTCGTTCAGATACAGTAGAGGCATAGTTTATCTAGAATTGAGCTTTACACACTTGTTAATGAGTTAGAAGTGTGATGAGGGGTCCACATATAAAATCCATCTCTTTATTGGTCCTTTATTTTACCACAACCATTTAAGTATATAGAGTTCCCATCATTTCTTTCATTAAAAGACAAGAAAAAGGGAGAAAGCCGAAAAATAGCCCATAACGCGATGCAAGTTCTAAGGTGAGATCTACGTATGCAGGTTGAATGACCCACATGTTAATAATCCTCACCGGTTCATATCACCTTTTTAAACCAATCGGTGCAATACTCCACGATGCTTCTAATATTTACACCACTTTCGAACACAGCAGTCTAAGGCTCGAATTGAAAAGAGTCCAAATGTAAATATCTACATAGTAAATACATACAAAATAATATAAAACATAAGGTTTTGCACTCTATAAATTTGCATTTATACTTTGATAGTGTGCGATCCGGTTGCTCCCAATTGGATGGTAATTCAGATGATAGTTGCTTAGTTGGTTGGTCAAACTGTAAGACATAAGGATCAGGGAATCTGGGGTGATTAATCCAGCGTGGTCGGTTGGATGCTTAAGTTAGTAATTGATTGTGTGCGAGCTGAAAGCTTCAGAGTATGAGAACTAGTAAGCAGTAAATCGAGAATACCTAGGTCACAAGGGCTGGTGCCAGAGTCTCACGAAATACCCTCGAGATCCTCGCCCTGCGCTGATAGGAGTCTGTTCAGCGCCGGGAGGTGGATATCGTGCTAGCCGATAAGGCTTATCGGGTTCGTCCGATCCAGGCTGGATGAGGATAAGGCCTACAATCGTGCGGCATGATTCCAAAGAGCTTAGAAACAGCTGGCATGCTTCTAGAAGTCGAGCTACATGTCATCTCGGTAGGTTGGACCTCCCCGAGCTACTCGGACCTCGGTCCTTGCCAAGGTGCTTGAGACACCCGAAGTGGCAGGAAACACTGAGTCATAGTCCGATCACATCCATGTGTCTGCTATTTAATAGGTCGGGCTAAATCACCCCTCATCGTACTCCTTTCAAACTGTCCTCATAAGGAATACAGATTTCATCTCACAAAATCTGTCCTCCGGTCATTTGCAACCATGCATTAGCTAGGAACATCTTTATACTTGTATGATTTTTTTTCATTCACGGGAAATATTCTCAATACATGGCTATAAATGCTATGAGGACAGTGAATTTGGACTTTAGAAGGACAAAATCCAAATTCTCCTCTAACCCAATCTGTTGGAATTATTAGAACGGATTTTCAACCCATTGTAACCATTCATGATCTAAACTCCCTTAAACCGACTCATAACATCCCATAAATTTCAGTTTTCTTAATACGAGGGAGAAGAGGGAAAGGGATGATGGAACATGGAAGGGTGAAAAACTCAATCTTCCTACGTTCAAAAAAAAGAAGAGCGGGGCAGGTAGGGTCAAGATAGTGGTGATGTGGCGGAACCAGCACCAGATGTTGTAAAGGAGAGGGGTTGTGGCCCCGTGAAGGGACACGCTATGATCACGACCACATCCTTCGTAACGTGTTTGAATCGCCACGCTGGAGCCTGCACCGGCGTGCAACGTATGCGGCCACGCGATCCCTGTCTTCCTATCACCAGCATCGCTGCAGGCGCCAACAACGACGTGGTTCCACTCCACTTAGAGAGAGAGAGAGGGGGGTGGTACGGAAAATAATACAATTCCCACTTTTACCGTAGCAATTGCCTTGAGTTAAGCTCTCCGTCTCCGTATAGCTTTACCGTGCAGATTGAGATTGGGTTTCGTTATTTGGAATTTTGGGGAGGAGAGCGTCTCGGTCAGGTGCCCTCTCTCTCCCTCTGGGCTCATCCGTCAAAGTTCAAACCAATGATGACATGTGGCGACCACCCACCGTATGGTCCACACGCACACCCACGTTCCCCCAGGTGCCCACTATGCCACGACCTCAGTCAGATTAGAATTTGATCTTTTGGTTCTTGGCCACTTGATCATTTGATTTCATTCTTTTGACTGGCGGGTCATTGAGTGGTCGGAACCTTCGATTAGCACACAAATTTCTCGAACAACAACGGCTACGGCTAATCATGGAGGGAGGGAGAGGGAGTGATGTCGTCAACCGGTCGAATGGGTCGATTTTTTTTTTTCACGTTCAATTTGTGGCTGTTGGATTGCGAGGGGACTACGTGGCGACACCACCCGGACTCCACTCTGGGATGTGATGAGATGAGAGCGTACTCCCTGTACATTATCCGTTGGATTAGTATATCTTTCCTAATTCCCGCCCCACTCAGTAATTTTGATAGAAAGCTGCTATTAGGAAAATTTAATTTAATTTTAATAAAAATATCTGTTTTTTTTTAATTTCCTCTTTACCGAACTTTAGGCTTCAGGGTTTCAATGATCTCGTGGGCGGAGGGATGCTTGGCTGAGAGCCTGAGGTCCTGAGTAAATCAAGGCAGTAAAAATAAAAAAAAAAGGAAAAGAAAAATAAAATATAAATGAAGTGAATGATATATATGGATTTCGTAGATGTAAATAAAAAAATGGCGCAATTGTTCTATCTGCAAAATTTAAGAAAATCCTTTCAAAGAAAAAAGAAAATCCAGTCATCTTAGTTTCTGTTTTTCTTCTTTTAAAATCCTAGACCTGATAGGACGTCCTATTTTATTCGATTCTTCCTCCGCTCTGCTTTTGCTTCTGATTCTGGAAAGCTTGCTTAATGACAGAGAAGAGGAGATATTTTCCATTTCAGGCAAGTTTTGTGCCTCTTCGCCCTTTCCTTACTTACATGTTTAGGATTTCTAGGGTTTTTATTTGTTCTATTTTTTTTCTAGCTCTTTTGGGTTCTCTCTGCTGGGAATTGAGCCTTCGTGCTGTTGTAGATTTGCTTTAACGTGGTTTTCGGTTTGAATGTTTTTGGCGTTATTTTATGGATTTTTTTGTTCTCGTCTATTCTTTTTTTTTAGGGTTGAGTTCACGGATTAGCAGTAATCATTTGTTCAAATCAGGTTTGAATTGCTACGATTAGGCTTTCTTAAAACTCAATTTTTCATTGATAATTCAAGTTATGATCTGCAGCTTGTATGTTCCTTTCTCTGCGTCTCGAAACTTAGTTTATGTCATTCTTTTTATTACTAATTTTGACTATAAAAAAAAATTGATCATCGTTTTTCTTGCTTTGTATTTCATCTATTGAAGAGAGTTTTAGGGCTTGCACTTTTCCTTTTATATTGTATTATAATCAAAATTTTCTTATGTTTATTGGACATTGCTTTAAGATTTGGGTTTATTTCAAGTTGTATGTGTGGTTGTTTTTTTCTTCTTTTTTTTGTCTAGGATTAATTTTTTCTTATTTATTTATTTTAATTGATTTGTTGAAGATAGTTTTTGAGGAAGTGGCGTTCAGACGGTTATCCATTTCTAACCTTTTTGCTTATTCTCTTTTCAGATGATGCAATTATTCCCACGTTTCCCTGTCCATGGTTCTTTTAATTTCTGACTAAACCTCTCCGTTTTGCAGAGAACATAGTACATGCAATTGAATGAAGTCTCTTTGTATGGGATGGAAGGAACAGGTGAAGAAGTGACTGCAAATGATGCCGTGGAAGGTGTACACCTCAGAAGGAAAGAAAACGATCATGCTCTGAAACCAAGCAACCACAATATGTTGGATCCATCCACCATGTTTATATCTCTGGGGAGTGGTTGGGCCGAGAGCTCACCCCAAGGATTTACAGATGCTTTACATAGTCGGAGCTTAAACAGATGTGTAAGCTCTTTAGCTGGATCAGAACCTATGTGTGCTAGCCCTCATTCTATTAATGATGCTGGAGTAATGGTTGAAGAATTAACATTGAATAATTACAAGAACCCAAATTTATCTGTACATGATAGCTCAAACAATCGGGAAGGAACAGTGGTTAGGCAGGGCAAGTGGCAAATCCTGTATCAGTTAGCAGGTGGGTTGGGAAGTGAGAGTTCACATGGACATACGGTGTCCAAAGACAAGGAACCAGTCATGTCAAGTGGAGAAGAGGATTTTGGTAGTATGTTTCTCCCAGAATTTTGGTCTCAGAAGCACCTGCCCTATAAGCAATCCAATCAGGAAGGCAATGAGATCTCTAAACAAAATGGTAATGACAATGCTGTCTTGAATGATGGACTACTTCCAGGAGGCATTCGGACAAAGGTTCTATCTGCATCTGGCTTTTCTCAATATTTTGTCAAGAATACCTTAAAGGGAAAGGGAGTTGTATTTAATTGTCCAGAAACTCGTGATGGTGTTGCTGCCATGGGCCAATTTAATGAGAAGGCTGCTTACGTTACTAGGGTAGCTTCTGATCCATCACATCATTCAAGTGCAAAAACCAGAGATCCACCCCCACGTATTGCTGCTGGGGCTGGCCTTGATTCGTTTCATGATGAAACAAGTTTAAGAGAGTGGCTGAAACCTGGGTCCTGTAAAATAAATAAAGTTGAGAGTCTCTATATATTTAGGCAAATTTTGGAGCTGGTGGATCACTTGCACTCCCAAGGAATTGCCTTGCAAGATATACGGCCATCTTGTTTCAAATTATTGTCTCCAAATCGGATCAAGTATGTTGGTTCGCTGGTTCAGAAAGAACCATTAGAGAGTGTTAAGGATCAAGATATTCCCTATCCAGAACATCCTTCCTGTAGGAAGAGATCCTTGGATCAGGATTTACATGCATACAATGGTTTAAATATAAAGCATCAAAGGTTGGATGAGAACATGGCATTTGCTCAGCAACATCACCGGCTCCCGATTAGATCTGGCTCCAAGCATGAAGCAGTAAATGGGCTTGATGTGAATAATATATGCATGCAGGAATCTGGGTATGATTTCATTCGATGGCATAACCCAAATACAGACCAGAAGACTCTAAACATGCCTGGAAGCCCAAGTGTATCAATTACAACTAGACAGCAGCTACTTTCTGTAAATGTTCAGTTGGAAGAGAAGTGGTATACTAGTCCAGAGGAGCAGAGTAACAGGGGGTGCACGTTCTCTTCCAACATCTACAGCCTTGGAGTTCTTCTATTTGAGGTGTGAATATGGTCTTCTCAAACCTCACTGTGCATTTATGTCTCATGTGAAGTTTATTTCTCATTACCTTTCTCTGCTGTTAATTTTCTACTTATTGGTTTTCATTGCATGTAATTTATGTTGGTGTCATGCAAACTAATATATTATTATACAAAAATAAACTCATAAAAATTGTGATGAAACTATGCGTTACTTAGCCAAATTTAGGAAAAAGAAGAAGAAAATTGAAATTTGTGTATTCATAGCTGTACTCAGAACCATGTTTTAAAAGATGTGCCTAGGCTCATAGGCAACACTCATTTTTTAGGGTGTGCTTCCTTTTTTTTTGGATCATTGTGCTTCCTTATTTGCCATATTTGGCTTTTTAAAATATTTACTCTTTCAGAATTTAGACTTGTGTATACCTGTATATTATCTTTTGAGTTTCTTTCTCAAAAGTGGTGTTTCACTTCATTCAGGTGCACATGCCTTGCCTTGCGTCTCAGTATCTATGCATCCCTTGTTGTTTTGTCGTGGCTCTTGCTTTTAAAACAAACCTGGAAAATAAATCTTTACTACATATGTTTATGCAAATCTCTTTATACATTTGTGCCATTTGAGTGTCCCTGAAGGACAGGCAAGAGGCAACCTGAACTTTCTCATTCCTTTTTGTCCTGTATTAAGCATTCCTGTCAGAAGAAAACCAATAAGATTTGCTGTCGTGGGATATCTTTGATCTCCATAACAGTCAATGTGAGCTCTTTCCACCCTTCTGTCCTGTTTGTTATCCCTTTCAGAAGAAAACTGATAAGGTTTACTGTCGTGTTCAATAGACTTTTGGTGTCAGTTTTAGTTTGTAACTTAATGATCTTTTCTGCTTTTTTGGTAGAAATTATCTTTTTCCCATGCTTAGAGAACTGGACCAGACCAACTGATCTGACCAGTAAAACCGTGAACTAGTTCATCAGCCAGTTTGGTTAGGCTCTAAAAACCGGTCATAACTGGCCAGCCATCTGTTCTAAGTAGGGAATCAGTGAACTGATCTTGATTTCATAAAATCGATGGTTTTTATTCAATTTTTTTTTTTTTAACTTCTGGAGGCCATAACTTTGCATTCACTTGTCCATTTTGGGTATTTTTTTGTTTTTATTTTGGGTAACCTTTTGCGATATGCATTTGAAGGTGCCTTGCCCCACTATTTTTTTTCCAAAAATGCCTTTTTTGGCCTCAAATCTTAATTTTTAGGATAAAAATTAAAACTAAAATAAAAAGTGTATATGTTGTATGCAGAATATAATTATATATTTTAAATATATGCATATAATTAATATTATTATGTATATTTTATATAATTATGTATGCTGTACACACACATATACATGTACATGTGTCACCGGCTGAACCAGTGACCCGCGACCTGGAGGGAAAAATTGTTCAGCCTCCGGGTCAGTTTCTAATTTATCAAATTTTTTCTTCCTAGAATTTGAGTAGAAAGTATGAACTTTGGAACTAATTTTGGGCCATTACAATCAGTTATTTAGCTATTTTGAATCACGGGAAGTGCATGCAAAAGCAATGTTGGATCTTCGCCACCGGATTCTTCCTCCAATCTTCCTGTCAGAATATCCCAAGGAGGCTGGATTCTGTCTTTGGCTTCTTCATCCTGAACCTTCATCCCGGCCAACAACAAGGTATCGTGTGTTGCCTTTATGTTACTATGTTCTTCTGCAACTACTGTGATCTATGTAGAGTCTAGAACAGTGTTGTAAAAGTGCCTGGCATGTCAAGACATTACTGTTTAATAATGTTGGAGTTACTATTAACCAAATATTTTGTGAATATATGTTTGAAGTTCTCTGGTTAGTTGTAGTGGAGATTTGGGGTCAATTTCGTAGCCACTAGGGTTGGGCCGTTGGGGGGGGGTATGGGCCTAGAGGATGGACTACCCCCATCATGTAGCCCTAATGAAGCAAAAAAGAAAAAAAAAAGAGGTTACTTTAACAAAAGAATGTATGATGGTCTCTTAATAGCGGGAACCACATTAAAACTAGGTAATCAGAAACTTCTAGCAAATAACAGATGGAGTAAGAGATTTAGGTTTTGTTCAGATCTTCTGTTTCCCTACCACTACAACTACTTCTCTTGCAGGTTACCAATCAAAACCTAACAAGTCTCCCAACCTCGTCTGACATTCCTTCTTCATATTGGTCATCTTTTCATCTCTCCCAAAACTTTGTTGGTGCTGAAAACTGACACAAAAGACTGAAGTCTTAGCGGGTCTCACTGGAATCAGGACTGCTATAGATTTGGGAATCACAAACTTAACAATTGAAGGTGATTCAACAAACACAATTAGGTGGATAGAAGGAAGAGCTGAAGGTACTTGGAGATTGGTGCATTACATTTCTGAAACAAGAGACATTATAAATAACATGATTGCAAGTATGGTTTGGGTTCCTAGGAGCTGAATGTAGTTGCTGATGGTTTAACTAAATCTGGGATCCACAGGGAATTTTTGTATAGTGATAGCATTCTTCCTTTGTAATCTGTGTCTGTCTGTCTGTCTCTCTCTCTCTCTCTTCCCTTTATGTACATTTTCTCATTTTCTCTTCTTTATTGTAATGAAACGTCCGTTACCTTTTCTAAAAAAAGCATAGAAGAAGATGACAAGAAGAAAAAACCTGTGGGTGCTGCTGGAAATCAAGAAGAAGAGGAAAACTATGATCCCCATTAAAAGGAGACTTTGATTTTCTGAAAGGAGGTTGCTATGGCTGATACAATCCCCATTAAAAGCTTCTTCTCCCTCTGAGGTTTTTTGATGTTTTAAAGGTAACCACAGATCTGGAACTCCTTTAGTCCATTATTAAAAGTGAAGGACAACATCCAATTTCCACCCCAAACTACATGTTAAAAAAAAGGCCATGGCATGGAATGTAGTTTGGGGTGGAAATTAGATGTCATCCTTCAAGAATGGACTAAAGAAGGAGTTAGTCCTTCCATGCTACGACCATTACAATGAGACCAGTCTTTATGTCATCAGAAATGCTATTCTATCATCTACCCAGACTTCAGATAACATGGCAACTAAAAAGTGTGCAATAATAGACTGCATTTACTTGCCTGAATCTGCAACTTATGAGTTCAAAGAGCATTTAGGTGATGAAGCTCAATCTCTTGCATTTATTTTTTATCAGAAAATAAAACATTTATTAATTCATTAATTACTGATTAAAGTACATGAGTTTTAAAGTTTCAGCCATAGTTTTCAAGGCGTTTAGGCGATTCTGGGCGACACTGGGGCGCCTAGTCACCTAGTTGCCTAGGCGATAAAAATTTTATAATATAAAAATCTGACTTTTGGCTAGTTTCCTAGTTTTATATACCATTCAGCATGTATGTTAATTGAAAAAATAGCATTTCTCTTTATTAAGAACATTAAATTTCCTCTAAAAATGTGGCGAATCATCACATCTAAAAGATACAAATCTTTTGCATATATTAATTTCATTATTTTCAAAAATAATACTACTATAATAAGTATTTAATAGAGAAATTTTATATTAATTAGCAGCTAAAGATGGTTATCAACTTTATATGATAAATATTCAAGATGGAAAGTAAAATAGAAAAAAAAACAATGATGGAGTTTCTGTTTTATTTAATTAGAGAGAGAGAGAGAATAGAAAAAATAATTTTATTATTCTATTCTTTCTTTCCTCTTTCTTTTCTTTCTTTCTTTCTTTCTTTTTCTCTTCTCAAAACCCTTTGATCTTTTAAATTTCAATAGTAAAACATTAAAACAAAGTATAATTGATATATATAGCATATAATAAATTGTATTAACACATAAATTAATAAGATACAGCAATATAAATGATATTATAAAAGGCGCCCGCCTTGTTATTTTTGTCGCCTAGGCGACGCCTTGACAACTATGGTTTCGTTAATGTAGTGACCCTGCTTACAACAGATTATAAATTAGTCTGGAATAAAGTCGGTCTGTTGCTCCTTGTTTGGCTAGGACATCCACCAATCCATTTGCTTTCCTTTTTACCCATCCAAAACTAGAATTAAACCTTGCAAGTGGGTCAATTTCTCTGAAGACAAATCTGAACTTCCAAGGTGCTGAGCTGATTTGCTTTGCCCAAGATATGGCAGGAGTGAATCTCCTTCAATTTCCAGTTCTGTTGCTCCAATCTTTTCAGCCAGTTTCAAGCCTTGTAGGAGAGCCAAAGTTTCAGCCTGAATTGAGTCACCAATGCTTGGTCCTGAGAATAGTGCCACAACTTCTCCTTGATGATTTCCAAACACTCCCCCATACGTGCTCTTCCTGGATTACCCAAAGAACGCCCATCATTTTAGTTTATTTGGTGCAGGTGGTTTCCAATCCATTCTCACACTTTCTCTATGTAAATCTGTTTGTACCACTTCAGTCCAGTTTCTTAGAATGCCATTTATAGGGACATTCCTGAAGAGTTCCATGGTTTTAAACCAATTTGCAGAACTGATTTTTATAGCTTCAATCACTTCCTCCTTTGATTTGCTTTTTTCATTAAAGATTCTTTGATGCTGACATTTGAAAAGAAGGTGCTGGCAATTTGACATTGGTGTTGATGACATGGGTGGTTTGTGTGATGGCAATTGGTTATGACAGGGAAGTCAATATCAGGAAAAATGAGAATATTGCATGTGATAATGCAAGGTGCCAACTGGTAAGGTCTCTTGCTGGTCGTAGCGGAGACTTGGGATCGAATCCCGCCCCCACCTGCTGTTGTGTAGCCCTTCAAACAGATATCATAAAAAAAAAAAAGAATATTGCATGTGAGAATGGCCATATGCTGGAGGAATGTCGGACAAGGTTAGGACAGTTGTTAGGTTTTTATTGGGTAACCTCCAAGAAAAGCAGGGGAAGGGTATATGCAGATCCTGAGTCAATAGAAACACCAGTGAGTGTAGTGATTTAAAAGGCGTGCCTAGGTGCACAGGCGAGGCGCATTTTAGGGTAGGCGCCTCGCCCAGGTCTTAGGCGCAGCCCATTCAAAAGGCACACGCCTAGTGTGCCTTGCGCCTTAGCCCAGGCGTGTGCATGTAATATGTCACATTAGCTACTTGATGTAATTGAGAAAAAAAGAGATTGTGGGTTTTATATGCTTGAAAATGTTTTATATGTTTGATTTCATTTTTAAATTCTCATTTGAATATGCTTTACATATTATGTTTATGTATTTTAATTTTAGATAATAGGTTTTTTAAAACATTTATTTTAAAATTTAAGTTTATATTTTTATTAATATTATGTTTTATAATTTTTTGCATTTTTTTGCATTTTTTGGATTTTTTTGACTTTTTTTTTTAATTTTTAGCCTTTTTTTTTTAAATTGTGCACCTCGCCTTGCACCTTTTTTGCGTCTTTTGCTTTTAAAACACTGAGTGAGTGTCTAACTTCTGCATCTGACTTACAGGTGTATAATATGAGAGTTTGATCCCAGAAGTTACTTCTATGTTAATTTGATGTTTTTAGGGTTGAATGACCTTGTTTTTTGCTTCCTTTTTAGATGTTCCAAGTAAGCAGTTCTGAGGTAGGTGGGGATCTTTTATCAATGTGAAATTTCCTAGTTAATTTTCTGTTTATGCTGACAGTCTCGTGCAAAGCATGTACCTCAACTTTTTTAGACAAAAGGATTAACCTCTTTCTTTGATTTGACCAGAAGAAAAAAAAATAATGAAATCACCTTTCCCATGCTACTCTTTTTTTTCTGGTTGCCAACCAAATCAAATTAAAATTTGATGGGTGAAACAGCCTGGGTAAACCTGGATTTTGAGGCATAAGAGGGGAGTCATAGACAGTGATTTAAAAGCCATGCCTCAGGCTCGCCTAGGCGCATAAGTGAGGCACATTTTAGGGTAGGCACTTTGCCCAGGTCCTAGGCGCAGCCCTTTCAAAAGGCACACGCCTGGTGCGCCTAGGCATGCACTTTTTGCTTTTTTTTCACCCTAATGGCTAGGCCGGGGGCTCCGCCCCTAGACCGGTTTGCTCGCTCACCGAAGCTTCAAGAACCCCTATTTGGTAATATTGTTCATTCATTCATCCTACTAAAATATCTTCTTAAAAAGCAATTAAAATTATAAAATCATTATTTTTTGTGTGAGAACTAAGAATTTAGGACCCTAACATGGACTTATTTGGGCTTGCCTCGAGGGGTATGGCACAAAGGCGACTCATAGAATTAGGAATGTAACATGTTTTACATCACATTAGCTACTTGAAGTAATGCAATTAAAGAAAAAAAAAGAGATTGTGGGCTTTACATGCTTGAAAATGTTTTATATGTTTAATTTCGTTTTTAATTTTCATTTGAATATGCTTTACATGTTATGTTTATGTATTTTACTTTTAGATAATAGGTTTTTTAAAACCATTAATTTTAAAAATTAAGTTTAAATTTCTTATTAATATTATGTTTAATATTTTTGATATTTTTGCTTTTTTTGAATTCTTTGGTTTTTTTTTGAATTTTCTGACTTCTTTTTTGATTTTTTTAGCATTTTTTTTTGTATTTTTGCGCCTTGCTTCAAAAAGGCACCTCGAGCGCAAATTGGCCCTTGCGCCCTTGCACTTTTAAAACATTGGTCATAGATTGTTATGGGATTATCTTAACCATGTACTCTAGAGGCCAGACCAATAGTCTAGGGAGACTTCAAGAGCTTAATTACTTGAGGCATTACAGGGACTGAGGATGCACAGATAACTAAATTATGGAAACATATTAGTGGAATGGGATTCTAGGGTGGTAGTGGGTTGGTTAAACGTAAATAGGCAGGGGCAGTTGGAACACTGACACAATGATTTATGAGGGAGATGAGATATTTAGTGAGGGAACTGGGAGTCACTTTCTCCCAAGTTAAATGATCAACAAACAGTGTATCCAATGCAATGGCCAAACAAGGGGTAAACAAGGTTCATATGTTTTGGGGTCAATTGTCTGAAAAATGAACATAATGAGTAAGTGAAGGCCACAAGGGGTTAGGTAGCTGAAACTAGTCTCTCAAGAAATTGTTCAACCTAAGCTTAGGCTATTAGGTGAGGTCCCTGAATAGGTTTTTATTCTCTAACGTGCCCCTTATGGCCTTACCTGAAAGCCTATTGGGCTTGAATTGTGCACAAGCAAGGCCCTCCCATACCTTGTGCTGGAATTTAATTAATTATAATGGGGGCAATGAGGATGGAACATTAGACCACTTGATCAAACAGGCTCTAATAGGTTTTTATTCTCTAACATAGTCTAAAGTTGAGGAATGGTTGGCATGATCAGCTTATTTTTTTTACTCCATAATTAATACAATTTTAATGGTTACCAATAAAAAATGAAGTTACTGAAATGAGTACGAGGATCCTTAGAGAACAAAATATTGCCAACCACACTGATTTCCTCACAATGTTTTTGTTACAGTTATCTTCTTTATCCCAGAATGCCCTACACAAGGTTAAAGCTCTCATTTGTTAGCAAGAAACTTTACTACATATGGCACTTTTTTTTGTTTTTGTTTTTTTTGATTGGAAACGGTAACTTGTTATCCTCTTTATCCCAGAATGCCCTACACAAGGTTAAAGCTCTCATTTGTTAGCAAGAAACTTTAGTACATATGGCACATCTTGCCCGGATACGATCCAATTTATCATCACGACATCACTTTGCAGTCCCCTTCTACTTGTAATTCTGTTCAGCCAGCTCTTGAAGCTAATTTTAACCCTTGTAAAAAGCCAAAAGTTTTGCTTCCAAAGAATTTCCATCTCCAACTGGCCCTAGAAAATTAAGTAGAATGGTTGCACGGTCATCACTCATCTCTAGCCACTCCTCTAATGCCTGAAGCAACTGAGTTGCCTTAATTGCTTCCATCAAAACCTTACTTCTAACTTGTTCCAGATCCATTCATCCTGTAAATCTTTGCTTTCTTCTAAGAGAGTATTCCACACAATTGCTTCCTGGTTTTGCATTAAATCATCCCTGGTCATTCTCTTAAAGTCTTGATTAGTCAACACCTAATGGATGACTCCCATCATGATAAAATCTATCATGTAGTGTACATTATTTTTTTATCAGCAACAGAAAAAATCTTATATTAATTCAGGAAAAAAATTACAATAATATGAGTAGCCTTGGCTACCCCAAACTCTTAGGACAATAGCAATACCATATTCTTATAGTTAGAGATGAGCCCAAAAACAATTCCTTATATTGACCCCTAAGCAAAATAATCAGCTAAGTTGATTACTGATCTAGGTACCCATTGCACATTCACCTGCATATCTTTTGAAAATCTTTTAAATTTCTTAACTTCATTTCTGAAATACCATGGAACTTTATCGTTATATTTCAGCCAGCTAATGATCACCTTTGAGTCTCCTTCAACCAACAACTTCCTGATCCCTATCTCCCATGCCTTTTGGACCCCAAAATATACAGCTGCCTTTAGTTCTGTAGTCTACATTATTTCCTTTTTTTTCCTTCAAAACTTCATGCTTTCCTTTTACCCCTAGGATCAACAAAATTGCAACTCTAGTACAATGCCATATCATTTGCTGCCTCCATGCATGACAAAGAAACTCTGTGAAGAATACAGCTCACAAGCATTTGATGGTAGCATTTAAGATACCTCAAAGAGAGACAAAATAGTTCAATTCCTGAGATGCAAAATGGCAAGAGAATACAATTTATACTCTTCCACTATTAAAATAGAGGATGCACACATGAAGGATAGGCACTATGTTTTTCTTCTTTTAGTAGAGCATTTCCTTTTTTTTTTTTGATAATTGATTTGAATGAATTTTATTAATCACCAAAGATAAGGAGTACAAGCATCCCAAGGAGAGGCACGAGATGCGATCTCTCCAGAATAGTTAAATACAACTTTTGAGGAGAGAGCCCTCCCAAAGGCTACAAGTATTTTTTTTCCTGCTCTTTTACAAGAATGTTTCATCTCTTCATATTGTTCTTTGACAAGTAAAAAATATAACCCAAAGTTCATCAACGAAAATGGAACTGTGATTGAGGGATTAAGGAACATGGCATAGAAAGATCTAAGACCTGTTATTTGGTAGGTCAATTAGAAGAACTTCTAGGTTGAAGGAAAAGAGCGAATCTAATGAACACACATATATGATCCATTACATTCTTCTACACTGTAAAGAAAGGGGGAAAGAGGGGAAGGTAAAAGTTGTTTGCTTTAATCATTTTAGTGTCTGAATTGTGATATGAGAGACCTTCCTAGCTGTAAAAAATTTTGAATTGCAAGATCAATTATTCTAAGGAAGATGTACTAACTCTCTATTTTGTTCTATATGTGACAGGGAAATTCTACAATCTGATATGATTTGTGAATCTCAAGATTTATCATCTGGAAGTGAAGTGTCATTAACTACTGATGAAGATTATGCTGAGTCAGAATTGTTACTACATTTTCTCTTATCTTTGAAGGAAGAAAAGCAGAAGCAGACCTCCAAGTTATTTGAAGATATCGGATGCTTAGAGGCGGATATTGAAGAGGTTGAGAAAAGGAACTTATTAAGAACAACTGATATTCCTTTTCAGATGCATAAAAGTTTCTCTAGTTCGAGGGAATTTGGATTCCTTCTTAAAGAAGGCTCAGAAACACATAGCAGAGTACCTCCTGTATCAAATAGGAATGAGGCAAGGTTGATGAAGAATATTGACCAGCTTGAAAGTGCTTACTTCGCTATGAGATCCCAAATTCAGTCTCCAGAAGCAGATGCCTCTGCACGCTCTGATAAAGATCTACTAAAGAACCGAGATAGATGGTTTTCAGAACAAAATGGTAATGATGAACTGAACCAGGTGCCTACTGATCGTGTTGGAACCTTTTTTGATGGTTTATGCAAATATGCTCGCTATAGTAAGTTTGAAGTACGTGGAACATTAAGAAATGGTGATCTTCTTAATTCTGCAAATGTGATTTGCTCTTTGAGTTTTGATCGGGATGAGGATTACTTTGCTGCTGCGGGGGTTGCAAAGAAAATTAAGATATTTGAATTCAGTGCCCTCTTGAGTGACTCTGTTGACATCCATTACCCAGTGATTGAGATGTCAAACAAATCTAAGCTCAGTTGTGTTAGCTGGAACAACTATATCAAGAATTACTTGGCTTCAACTGATTATGATGGTGTTGTTCAGGTTTGTATATCTTGTGTGGTAAGAGTTCTTTAGGGAAAAGAAATGCCTTGTCTAGGATGTCCTCGTATCCAAACCCTATTAAATCCAGCTATGTTATATATGAGGAATACATGCTAGGCCAGAATCAAACTAGTTCAAATCCCCGTTTTGTTGTTCTTTAGCAATCTATAGGTGTGTTGAAGTCCAATGACAACTGGGTGGTGATTAGAGATTTAAGAACATATTGGATCAAGTATACCTCTTGTTTTAGAATTTGCATATGTGGTTCTCTTTTTTATGAACAGCTTTATTATATATGGACAACCACGTGCATATGCACTTATTGAAACATGCATCTAAAGTATTCTATATTGTATACAACAGTGTTTTAAAAGTGCAAGGCGCAAAAAAAGCACAAGGGCCAATTTGCGCCTGAGGTGCAAGGTGGTAAGGCATGCGCCTTTTTAAGAAAGGTACAAAATTACAAAAAAAAAGCTAAAAAATAAAAAAGGTCAGAAAATTCCAAAAAAAGTGCCAATTTTTTTTTTAAATGCAAAAAATTAAAAAAATATTAAACAAAATGTTAGTAAAAATATAAACTTAAATTTTAAAATAAATTATTTAAAAAACCTATTATCTAAAATTAAAATACATAAACATAACATGTAAAGTGTATTCAAATGAACATTCAAAAATAAAAGCAAACATATAAAGCATTTTCAAGCATGTAAAACCTATAATCTCTTTTTTTTTCCTTAATTGCATTTCTTCAAGTAGTTAATGTGATGTAAAACATATTGCATTCTTGATTCTGTGTCACCTTTGTAGCACGCTCCTCGAGGCAAGCCCGAACAAATCTATGTTAGGGTCTGAAATTCTTATTTCTCACATAGAAAATAATGATTTTACAACTTCCATTGCCTTTTAAGAAGATATTTTATTGCAATAAATGCGCCTCGCCTGTGTGCCTCAGGCGCGCCTTTTAAATCACTGGTATACAATATGGATTTATACATCTCTTGAGAAATATCCTCCATTCTTGCTTATATACTGTTGGCAGAACCAGAAAATATCCTCCATTCTTGTCAATTCAACTCAGCAAAGCCTTTCCCCAACTATATAGGGTTGGTTTCATGAATCTTGTTCCACCATTCTGCTCAGTTCAATGTCACCCATTGTCTCAAATCATTTCTTACAACATCAAACATGCCCACACTAAAACTCATCAGCCACAATTGATAAAAAGAAACTCATCAGCTAGGGATTTTACCATCACATGAATTTCTTAATCTTACTGTGTTGTATTAGACTAATTATTATTATTGTTTCTTGCTATTTATTCACTTGTCCTGCATGGCTCCTAATCCTCATTTATTTGGATGGCATGCAGCTATGGGATGCAAGCACTGGTCAAGGGTTTTCTCAATATACAGAGCACCAAAGAAGGGCTTGGTCTGTTGACTTCTCTCAATTAGACCCCACAAAGTTGGCTAGCGGAGGTGATGATTGTTCAGTGAAGTTATGGAGCATTAATGAGGCATGTTTCTTACATATATCTACTATCTCCCTTATGCTATTTCACATAAATCTCTCTCTCGTACACACACATAACACTAACACACAGACAGACATATACATCTTTGCTAAATCTTGCTAGGATTAAAAAGAATTAGGATCAAGTTGGCAATCTTGGTAGATGACCCCACCTTTTTTTTTATCAATAATGCTTAGCAATTTCATTAGTTCAGGATAAAGATGATTACAAAGAAGAAGATAAACACACTTGTCTTCCACACACAGCTAGAGAACTTAAGAAAAGAAGAGGAAATGGAAACAGTGGTTTACAAATTGGCCCAAAACATTGAGTCCCTTTCTACCCCTTGTTTAGCTAATCCATCAGCCAAGAAATTAGCCGATCTTTGAACCCACCTCATCTTCACTTCCATCTCCCTCACCAGCCACTTAAACCTTTTCCTCTCATTATTGTAATTCCATAGGCTACTGTTATCTTTATTCAGCCACCCTATTACCACCTCCGAATCCCCTTCAATTATGATTTTTCTGATATTCATCTCCTTAGCTTTCTGTATCCCTTCCATAACTGCATAAATCTCAGCTCTAAGGGAGTCCCCCACTCCAATTGGACCCGAGTATAATGCAGAAATAACCCCATTCTCATCCCTGAAAACACCTCCAATCCCTGACGGTCCAAGGTACCCTCTACTACTGCCATCAAAATTCAGTTTTAAGAATCCAGCAGGTGGGGGGGGGGTCCAAGGCACACTCATTGCTGATTTGCTCTGTGAACTGTTTGCAATTTCTCCCCACTTCCTCGGCATATCATCCACTATGTAATTTGTAAATAGCGCTAAGGATTTCAGCCACTGTACGGCCCTAATGTGAATTATGGCCCTCAGTTCATCAACCCCCCTCTCGACTTCTGAGAAGATCCTGGAGTTTCTTTCTTCCCATAGTGACCAACATACTGCAACCCTTAGTCCTTTCCACATAATCTTTCCTCTTTTCGCTGTCCACCTGAAAAAAGAAGGGGAGAATAGACTCTGCATGTTTGATGGGGGATTCCAACTACACCCAAAGAAAGAAAAGGCCCACTCCCAAACAGATTTGCATATTGGCAAGATACCAGTAAGTGGAAACCAGTTTCCCCTTCTGCTTTGCAGAGAACACACCAATGAGGAGGCAAGCAAGTATTGGGTCTCTTTTTTTGGAGCAAATCACCAGTATTAATTCTTTCTAGATAGGCTTCCCAACAAAAACTACCAACCCATGGGAGGAATTGATCTGCACCAAACCTCCTTAACCAGGAAAGGGGGGGTAACAAGAAAAAAATCCAGTTGGGGTAGGGGTCCAAATTCTAGAGTCCATGTTTGAGGGGTCTAGAAGACATTATCAAGGAGATCAAGGAGGCTTGAGATACTTACTGTCTAGGTCTGAGTCCCTCACAGCCCTTCTCAGACCCATGTTCCACCCAGGCCCAGAATTGGAAGAGGAAGGGGTGATGAAAGAAGAAACTGGCTCATTCTTAAGGTCCGAAAGAACATACAAAGAAGGAAACTGATCTTTTAAAGTCATACCTGAATTCAAGTCATACCTGATGTAAGGGGAGAAAACTGGTAGTAGATCATGAATTGCTTTCCAAGGAGAGGAACTTGTGGTCCTAGCTCTGATTCTGGCATCCCATCCATTTTGCTCCAACCCATGTATGCTTGCCACTGTCCTAGCCCACAACTTCTCCTGCTCCAAAGGAAATCTCCACAGCCACTTCCCCAAAAGAGCCATATTTCTTTTTCTAATGTTCTCGAGCCCCAACCCACCACAGCTTTTACTCCTGATCACCACCTCCCATCTAACTCTATGATCCCTCTTCTCCTCTCCCGGCTCCCAAAGGAAGTCTCTCATCACCCTCTCCAACCTGCTAGACACCTTCAATGGGACTTTAAATACTGACATGAAGTAGATGGGTAAGTTTACTAGCGTGGCCTTAATCAATGTAATCCTTCCACCAAGGGAGAGGTAATTCTTTTTCTAGGATGCAAGTCTCTTTTCAAATCTTTCCACCACCGGATTCCAAAAGCTCTCTCTCTTAGGGTTATCATCTAGAGGCAACCCAAGGTAATTTAAAGGCCATTCCAAAACTTCACACCCAAGCAGTTCCGCACACTCTCTAATCTCTCCCTCTTCCAAATTCACACCCACTACACAACTTTTCCCAAAGTTCACTTTCAAATTTGACATTTGCTCAAAAAGTTGTATCACTAACTTCATGTTCCTGATAAAACCTACATTACCTCCTTCACAGAATAGGATTGTGTCATCAGCAAACTGATGGGTGAGGGGTGTTTCCTCCCTTCCAACCCTCCATCCTCTAATAAGACCCCTAGAATCTGCCCTGTGTATCAACTTCCCCAAAACATTAGCAATCAAAATCAACAAGAAGGGAGAAAGGGGGTCTCCTTGTCTTATACCTCTAATGGATGGAAAGAAATCTACCACTGTCCCATTCACTAGCACTGAATAATGGCAGTTCCAAATACGACCCATGATCCATTTACACCATCTAGCCCCGACCCAAATTTAGTCATAACCTTCCTCAAAAACTCCCAGTCCACCAAGTCATAAGCCTTTTCCAAGTCCAACTTACACACCATCCCCTTCTTTTTATCCTTCTTAAAACTCTCCACACTCTCATTAGCAATGAGGATTTGGTCTGTAATCTGTCTTCCACTCACAAAGGCTCCTTGATTTTGTGCAATGATGTCTGGTAATACCTCCTTCAGTCTTAAAGATAACACCTTTGCAATAATCTTATGTAGGCTATTAACCAAACTGATTGGTCTGAAATCCTTTGGGTGGGAGGCCTCTTTCTTTTTGGGAATCAAAGCTATGAAGGTGGAGTTCACTCATGGGTTAACAATGACTCTCCTATGAAACTCCTCGAACACCAGCAAAAGGTCATCTTTCAAAATATCCTAGCAATCCTGATAAAAAGCCATTGTGAATCCATCCGGCCCTGGGGCTTTTGTTCTATCCATAGAAAACACAGCCTCCTTGATTTCTTCCAGCTCAAATCTTCTTTCCAGCCTTCTCCTATTGTCCATCCCTACATCTGGCCAATCCAACCCTTCTACCCACACCCCACCACTTATAGGCCTTCTTAGAATGGATTTGAAATGTTCAACACATGCCCCGGCAATCTCCTCTTGTTGTGTTAGCTCCACTCCATCTACTACCAATTTGGATATAAAATTCCTCCTCCTTCCATCTGCCAAAGAATGGAAATACCTGGTGTTCCTATCTCCCTCTTGCAAACATTTACACCTAGACTTTTGCCTCCAGCAAATTTCCTCTTTATGTAGGCAGTCCTCTAACTGCTTTCTCAAGTCCCTTCTAAGTTCAATGTCTCTCTCTCCAAGTTCTCCCCCTTCTTCTCTAGAGTCCAAGCTCTCGATTTGGTCCATCAAAACTCTCTTACTTTCTTCTAGCCTCCCAAACTCTAAAAGATTCCACTCCTTAATCTTTGCTTTCAAAAATTGTAATTTCTTATAGAATTTCATCCCCTCCCATTCCACCATTGGGTTACATTCATACCACCACTCCCTAACTCTCTTGGTAAACCCAGGATGAAGTAGCCACATATTTTCAAATCTAAACGGGACAGGGCCTCCACTCCTTTCCTCCTTGCCAATTACTGTGGGCCAATGATCAGAGGTTACCCTAGGGAGAGCTCTAGATGCCAAATTTCCCCAATCCTTGCCAATTTTCTCCTTGCCAAAGCTCTAGATGACCCCACCTATTTCTGCTATTTGGAGGAATCCAAGGATGAATTAACTGCTGATTGCTAGGGGACTGTTTGGAAAGGGGTCCAGATTGGAAATATCAGTCATCCAAATATAGGAAACATATCAGAAATTCCGTATGGAAATATTTTAAAAATTATAGACATGATAAAAATACTGTGAAATATGCAAAAATATTGAATAATATTTTATGAAATGATAAAAAAAGCATAAGCACTCCTTTTTTAAATTATTATCTTGTTCCAAAAATCAAAGAAAGCTAATAAACTAAGGTTAATAGACAAAATAATACATTGGGAAGTTGTCTTGTAAACTTTAAGAGTCAAAATCAACATAATAGAGTGTGTTCGAGCAAAATTTAAACTCATAGAAAGTGCAAATGATTCTAATAGATAACCATACAATCTAATATACAATCAAAAACTAAGATTTAACTTAATGTCTAGAAAAAATTGAGGTGCCTTAAAGTGGTTATCATTTCTATTAGGCGGGTAATAACACTGCAACTCCACATATGACATGCCTACATTATTGTCGCCAACTTGTGTTATAATACCATCTCTTGTACTCCACGTAGTGCTGGTAGTTTTCACTAGGGAATAAGCTAATTCCAATAATACTTCATGACGGTGCCCATGGAAATGGAAAAATGTCATGGAAACATTACAAAGTATATGGATATTTTAAACCATACTTCTCAGTCCAAATCAATTCTGCACCCACTCTTTCAGCCAACCTTCAGAATTTTAATGTAAAAAATATATCATAAAGAAAGGAGCTTGTTTTTTTTTTATAAAAAAAGGTTGGGGAGTTTGGACCCCAGAAGAAATTGCCATGTGGAAAATTCCTAGGTTGCTTAAAATCATCAAAAAGATCCAACATATTATTTTACATAATCAGAATGATTATGTGGAAGTAATCAGAATGATTTAAGCACCCATAATTTAATGATGGGGCCAGCCACATGAACCCTGTTTCACCATTCCATTCTGTTCAGTGCCATATTCATTGTTAAATTATGGACACTTAAATCATTCCGTATTACTTCCACCCAAGTTCTTTTTGGTCTGCCCCTAGCTCATCTTGCTCTTTCATCTTGTCAAAGATGACTTTTTCTAACAGGTGTTGTATATGGTCTTCTATGCACATAACCAAACCACATCAATCCACTTCCTCTCATTTTATAACCTATTGGAGCTACTCCTGGGTTCCTTCGTATGACTTCATTTCCAACCTTGTCTTTTTTGGCTTTACTCAATATGCCTTTTTAAGTTGGGTTTCGGGGATAGACAGACCTTATACCCCCCCTCCCCCCCCTATGTGTGTGTATTGGTATTCCATCTCAATCACACCCAACTTGTGCTGTGTGTGTGTGTGCGTGCACAGCCAACTTGTGCTGATGTTTTTCCGAAATTACATTACCGGTCGACCTTTCAGTTACAAAGAAGGTCTTATTTTGTATGTGACAGTTTTTGCCTGAAATTCATCCCACAAGTAAAGGATCCTTGTGGGTTCCTTTGGTCTCCAAAAACAAGTTGCCATGCATTCCTTGGTTGTCTAGGGAAGTTCACATTATGGCATAACTGGCAGATCCATCCAAGAGGATCATTTCAGAACCAAGAGAGTTCTTTGATATTTGCAAAAAATGTCATTAACACGAGCGCACTTATGTGTGTTTAAAGGTACACTGATTGGGTCAAGTAGGGAGCTTTCCTACATGAATGTGGCCAACTCCAGCTGTCCTTTAGATAGGGGTCTCACTAGATTGGCCACATTTTTATTTACAAACTCTACATTAGTCATGCATCTGACCCTGTTTTGGTGGTTCTCACAACTTATATTAGCCGTTCAAAGATTCACCATGCTTTGCACATGTGGCAGTTTCTTTAGGGCTTATTTTTTTCCCATGAGAAGAGGTGTGTAAAGGAACTCAAATACACTTTTGATCTTTTGTTTGCCTCTCACTAACAACTTTTTTTTTTTTTTTTATCAATGACACTTTCATTAAATCATCAATAGAAGATTTACAAGAGGAAGACAAACACACTTATCTTCCAAGAGCAACAAAGAACCTCAAGAAAAGGAAAAAAAGAAAAAAACACTAAAGTTACAGCTTAGCCCAAAACAGTGAATCCCTTTCTGCCCCTTGTTT
>NW_010729118.1:1503237-1529929 GCF_000365185.1 Nelumbo nucifera | reverse complement strand
GGGGGAATCAAACTGTTTGTCTCACACTCATGGTACATTTATGGATGGATGACTATTGTTCGTTATCTGCTTCTTTCAATGTCAGGAAATTTATTGAGGAATTCTTCTCTTTTCTGTGCAAGTTTTTGTTTGGTAGGCATTTTTGTTCAATAAAGTTAATAGGCTTGTTTTTGGAACAGAAAAACAGTATCAGCACAATCAGGAATGTGGCCAACATATGTTGTGTTCAGTTCTCTGCTCACTCCACCCATTTGTTGGCATTTGGTTCTGCCGATTATAAGACTTATTGCTATGATCTTCGGAATACAAGAATCCCTTGGTGTACATTGGCCGGGCATGGGAAAGCTGTTAGCTATGTAAAATTCCTAGATTCTGAGACCCTTGTTTCTGCATCCACTGACAATACATTAAAGCTCTGGGATCTCAACAAAACCAGTTTTAGTGGGTTGTCCACCAATGCTTGCAGCTTAACCCTTGGTGGTCACACTAATGAGAAGGTTGGTCTCTTTTGTTCTAGATATGTCTTGCTTTCAGAACCCTTAAACGTGGCTGCTTATCTGCTTACTATTTGCTTTCTGCTTTTTCAGAACTTTGTTGGTCTATCAGTTTCTGATGGGTATATAGCTTGTGGTTCAGAAACCAATGAGGTATACTTGGACTTCAACATTGAGCTTAGTTTTTACTGTGCATGTCAGAACTATAGAATGGAGCTCATTTGATTGGTTCTGCGTTGTTAATCTCTTGCTTTGAATACAAACTGGCATTTGGATTAATCATCTAGGACTTGATCCTGTACTGACTGCTTATATTTTTCCAGACCTTCCAATGTTAAGACTTGATAAGATGCTTATGGTGTCAGACAAGTCAAGTTTGCTTATAGTTGAAATAGTTCTGACAATCTACAGGATAGAGACTATCGAGGTCATCCAGATGGTTTAAAGTTTGCATCATGGTCTTGTGACTTGATATGTATATCCATTAGGGACCAATTGTATTATATGATAATCACAACACAAAGCACTGTTCAAAGCTGTTTAATAATGGCTGAAGTTGCTGAAATGATGACTTTGTCACTTTGTCTTTTACTGGATACGATAATTATATAATAAAATATTCAAAGGTAAAGTAATCAACCTTCAATCATTAAGGAGATTCACTAAAAGACATAACAACAAGTCGTTCAGTTCAGCTTCTTTAGTTGTTAACAAATGGCCCCTAGTACGAGTGTAATCTAGGCCCATGGGAAAGAGGAATTCTATTTGCATGTAGTAGTTATTTATCTTTGAAAAGCTTTGGTTGGAGGTGGCAGGGGATTCACAGCCAATGGTTGAGTGGATGAAAAGGAGGGGGGGAGTCTCCATAGAAGTATACACATGCTCTTAATGAGGGAAAAATCCTAGCCAGAAGACTGACCACCCCATTCAGATGGGTCAGGGGATCTGCAAAAACTGTGGCTGATGTAGAGGAGCAAATAGGACTGTTGGAGATTTGCCTATCCAATGTATAGACAAAGTGACCATACTTGTATTCTGGAGAGGATGAACAAGATGGCTCACTCTTATGGGGTGAGCTATAACATACTGTACTTTTTTATAAAATCTCACTAATCTGCTAACAATCAAAAAAGACCTAAAAAAGAAGAGAACAAAGTACTGTGGCCTAGGAAAAGAATGCTTCATTGATAGACAAGTATCAGGACATCCTCAACCCAACATCTTCATAGACTACAAATTTCATATCCCATTCAGATGCCATGGAACCTACTCTGGAAATATTTTAGATGATCGGTTATCGATTGGATTAAGATGACATCTAATGTCATATTCCTTTGGATGGCCAAAGAAGAATAGGAAGAAATGTAGTTTCTCTTTTTTTTTTTTGTAGAAATAGGATAAAGTTTTCTAACTCTGGCTTTTTTTTTTTTCTTTCAGGTTTATGCATATTACAAATCTTTCCCTATGCCAATCACTGCTCACAAATTTGGTTCCATTGATCCTATTTCCGGCCAAGAGACTGGAGATGACAATGGACAATTTGTCTCTAGTGTCTGTTGGAGAGGGAAGTCAAACATGATAGTTGCTGCTAACTCTAGTGGAAGTATAAAGTTGCTGCAAATGGTATAAGGAAGATGTACTTTTCCCCAGCTGTGCACAGCTTTTTGGTCCTACAAATTTGGGAGTCCCTGGGGCTGGGGTGAAACAAACTTCACCCCAAACAAAAGTAATAGGAAAACAGATGTGAGAACTGAGAGATTGACGACAGAAGCAGAAGAAAGATGAGCCACCAGGTATCTTTGTGATTGTAATTAACTGCTGTTTGGTTCTCCTTGTCCTTGCTTATCAAAGAAAATAGTCAGCTTTGTCAAACCAATTGCTCAGTCGATTATAACATCTTAGCTCCATACTGAGCTCCTAGGTTTGATTATAGAGAGGCTTGGTGCAGTTGAATACCTCGTGGCATGCAGCGTCAACCCTGGAAGACAATACCAGATGGGGCTCCAGTAAATCTTCATGGAAAATTATCCAGTATCTTCAAACCAGGAGTTAAGGTACAACTGCAAGGTTCTTAAGCTTTAGTGCCATCAGATTATGTTGCAGAATAGCAAAAGGCCTTCAAGACATGGTTGAAGCATTTGCATTGAAGTTGTTTTAGACTCTGGGTTCAGGCATTTGCGAAGAAGTTGCACAAGATCCTGGACTCAAGTCTGCGAGACAGATGTAATGGTTACAAGTTGAGCGTTGCCTTGCTTGCTATCCAATTAAATGTTGATTATTCAACAACAAACTAAATGTTGATGGTGCCAACGAATCATATTGGGGTGATTGAAGAGCTTGGAGCTTTACGTGACAACGATAATACCTGTTTGACACAGCCTGTAAATTTGTACATTTAAGCGGATTAACTGTGCGGTCCTTCATATTTTGTGGTAAGAGAATGCCTGTTTAACATACATTTCTTCATGAGGATTAACTGACCCTGTTAAACAATTCAAAAAGAAAAAAAAAAACCACTTAACATGTATCTAGATAAATTATTGTTGAAATTTATATACATTATATGAATTACATAATGTATCTCAATTTAGAGAGGCCGAGTTTTGGTATAATATCCCAGTTTTATTATTCTGGCGATATTCAAGTGGTTTATTCTTTTTTCAATGTTAATAAATCTTGATCTGAATTATCCAAATCTGTGACTACCATGCATTTGTTTTTCTCTTTGTTTTAGCCTCCTTGTGGCCCAAACATCTACCGATATCATCCTTGTTATGACAACTACTTTGGAGACAGGATTTCATCAGAATCTCAGAAAGTCCAAGTGGAGAGGACAGAGGGCTAGAGTGAGGTTTTGGTGTAAAACGTAATTATTGGCTTATTTCTTTGGCCATATCGTTCAACTATTAGGTGATTGCTTTTTTATTTTTCAAATTTTATGGATCTTCTTTCTCCAGTCTTCTGTTGATTACTATCCACAATTTTTTTTTTCTTTTTTCATGGTTCTTGGCGTTTCAGATGGTAACTATAGATTGTCGAACTTATTTTGGCAACATGAAGTTCTGGACCTTATGCTTATGGTACATGAATAAGGCAGCATTTGGTAATATTGCAATAAGAAGCGCATCAAAGTTTTAAGGGAAAAATGAAGTAACATTGATTCACTAAAGTTTTTATATATTTCTAGTTTTTTATATATCAAATAGCAGAAAAATATTTTTCTTTTTCTTTTTTGGTTATTGAGCTTCAAATTTATTCCTTTTCATATAGTAAAAAAATGTGTTTAACATGAGATTAATAACCAATTTAAAAAACAATTTCAGAAATTGAAATGATGAAGATAAGATTCATGTTAGTGATTTTTATTATTGAACTAGAAGAATTCTTGAAATAAATTTACATTAAATTAATAAAAGAATGGGAAAATCTATGATATAGAAAAAGTATCTTTTCCATATCATATAGGATGATATGGACCAATCAACATTCGACTTGTCTGTGCCGATGAATACTGGTTATCCCATGTAAACGTCATCCTCCCCCCTTCTCTCTTTCTCTCCAAATTCCAACCCCCATTCCTCTCTCTATTGGTGGCCGCTGTTGAGGTCTCCTCTCGTGGAACGTCTTTTTATTCTCTCTACTTAGGACCTTGGGTAGTCTCTAGTTTGTTTCTTGCTTTCTCTCTCATGCACACTCTATTCTTCTCTTTTTGCGCTTTCAGTGATACAGAAAGACACACACCTCGATCTTCGCCTCTGAATTGTATGGGTTTATAATATAAGATCACATTGTTTTTTTTTGTTGTTGTCGGGAGAGGGTGAGAAGCAAATCAAAACGAAAATGTTGGGTTTCTTATCTTGGTTTTGGGTGCCATCTTCTTGCCAACAGTGGTGTTTTGTGGATTTGCGAAGAGGCCGAAGCTCGAAAGAGATTTTCCAATAAACCAGAGAGTTGAGCTGAGTGAGTTTAGAGCTCGTGATAGTGTTAAGGCACCACCAAATCTTGTAGGGTGGGATCGTCGATTTTCCTGTCAAGGGTTCCTACAATCCTTACACCATCAGGTAATTTTTCCTGTTTTTTTTTTTGTCCGTGGTTGATTTTAAGCTTTGGATTCAATTGAGGATGGTGTTTAGCTTTCGGGTTTTGTTTCTTGAATTAGTTTCTGTTCTTGGATGGAATTTGTTTATCTTCTTTTACCTACTCGTTATTTTATAATTTATATTGATGGGCTTTTGATATTCTTTGCTTTTTTACTGTTTCCTTTTCTTTGTTTAATAGGTTCTAGATGTGATGATTCTTGATATTTTGAGGTTCTTTAATTTGCAAATTGACAACTATGTGGGTCTATACTGTTCTTTCTCTTTCGATGTAGTTTATAGATGGGATTTCGTAGATGTTGGCTCCTTTTCTTTATTTGTTTATCTTCTTTGGCTTTTGATCTCTTTAAAACTCTACAGGGTGGAGATTTATTGTAATGGTTTTGACACATTTTTTTTCTTTGAACCAAACTCTATTTTACAACAGTGAAATTGGGGACTCCTCCAAAAGAATTCTATGTTTAAATTGATATCGGAAGTGATGTCTTGTGGGTCACTTGCAATGCCTGCAATGGTTGCCCCAAATATAGTGGCCTGAATGTAAAGCTCTCTTTCTTTCTTTCTTTCTTCCGCCTCCTTCCTCTTCTTTCATTTCCATTGACATTTTTGTAGATGAAATCCTTACCAAGACTATTACATTTTTGCAGATTGCTTTGAATTTCTTTGACGCTGCCACCTCATCCACAACTTATCTAGTATCTTGTTTAGATGAAATATGGAATTTGGCAGTTCAAACTTTAGATGATGGTTGCACTACTCAAAATTTCTAGTGTGGTTACTCCTTTTAGTATGGTGATCGAAGTGGGACATCGAGTTATTATTGTACAAGATATGTTCTTCTTTGACACAGTTCTCGGGAACTAGCTTATTAGGTTTTTTGGATATTTTAAAATTTAATTACAATATAAAATAATTAGTTACCGGTTATTATAGTAAATCTAGTAATAGCTGTAAACGTGGCATTGTGAGGGATTTTCGATACCATATGATTTTCCATATCATAGTCGGACCCTAAAAGAATAGAGAAAAACCTAATAACTCATAGAAAGGAGAAATGGTTTCTTTAGACTTTTATATAAGAAGAATATTGGTTCACCCCATGTATTAGTGGAAAATTTTGGGTTTTGATATTAGTTTGGGGGAAAGTTAGGGTTCATATTTAGGTTGGCCCTTAACCTAACCCAATTTATCTTATTAGCATTCTTACTTTATTAGATACAATGAAAAGGGACTAAAAGAGATTTAAGAGAAAAAGAGGGATTTAATGGGGAGGGGAGATGCTACAAACATTGACTACTAAGGTGCGACCGTGTGTGTGTGTGTGTGTGTGTGTGAGAGAGAGAGAGAGAGAGAGAATAATGGTATTATTAGTTTAAATATGGAATTTATGAGAGACAATAAAGACCTATTAGGATTTTAATTTTGCCTTATTATATTTTTAATGATTTCATAAATATGCACATGCACAAGAAAGGAGAGTAGGAAAAGGCATATGTGAGCTCTATGGTGAGAGGACTTCTCACCTCCCATCTTATATGCGCGATTTGGTGCTCCCTGATGGAGGATAGCTCGGACGTTGCGACGACAAGGTCGGATGGCCAAGCTGCAATAGAATAGAGTCAGAGTCCCTGGGGTAGGCACTCTGATGCTTAAGTCAGTGATGAGTGTTGAGAATGCAAGAAAGCGAGAGAGCTCGAGAGTCTAAGAGCTAAATCGTGCATACCTCTTTTTGGTTGAAGGAGGTGCCCTTATATAGGCAAGGGTCTCCCATACCACGTTCGAGATCTCCGAGGGAACGCGACTTACCAACACACAATCCTTGGAGGTGGTTCTAATGGATAACGATGAGGCTTTTCCCAAAAGCGGGCTGTATGGAAGTCAGTTCACTTAGGCGATGTGATCCCGAAGGAATTAGAGAGGATAAGTCGCACGCACACAGGTCACTACCTAGACCTTAGTTAGGTCGCTAAGACTTCAATGGGAGATCACCCCTCATATCGAAGTCTCTGGCCTAGTCTAGAATGAGGTGCACCAGGTCGGCCCTAGATGAGGTGGTGTCGGGTGCTCTCCTAAAGTGCGCAAGGTGCACCCGAGGTGAACCCAACATTCTTGATAAGGGCATGTGATTGCCTATGTGGCATCGAGGTTTTATACAACGATTTGGAAGTGCCACGTGTCGCAATGTCACTGGAGGGCTGAATCTCCCCTCATCACTAGAGAAACCAGTTTAAGGTCTTGTGACCCAAAGCTTGGGATATAATGAGTATTTGTGTTTTTTGAATTAGTTAATGAATTCATGTTAATCTATACTACTTATAAAAAAGCGAATGCCCCTTCTTTCTAGAATTTTCACTAGACGTTTTCTACCCCATTTGTCTAAGCATACAACAGGCATAAAGAGGGCATATATGTCCTTTACTCTCACTTCAGAAACTACCCACTTATAACCATATAAGAAAAGGTCTACTAAAGAGTCTTTACAACAAGAGTGTCGTGGGGATAAAAAAGAAAAATAACACCTATAGCCCCCACATTTTATCATCAATAGATAGATAAGACAAATAAGCACAGAAAATGCATAAAAGTATGAAACAAAACAAATTTGCTTTCATCGAAGGCACTGCCACGTGCAAATGCACATACACATTTACTAGTATCTTTAAAAATATAGTTGAATAACTATTTTGATAAGATTGTAAATTGTAACTATTTTATTAAAAATTTGAAATGAAGTAGAAATAAAAAAGGATGGATAAATCTCTCCCCATTGGTAGGGATAGGGATGGGAATGGTTCCCATCCCTGCCCCACTTTGTTGAATTTACATATCCGGCCCAAAAGGGGCTGCCCCACAGCACATCCCCACCATGTATTGGGAAAATCTCCTGATGATGACATCATTGGTTCTAGTACTATTATTGGGAGATGTTCCCAATACATGGTGGGGATGTGCTGTGGGGCGTTGTGAGGTGGCACCTTGTGGGGCGGAGATGTGAACTCCACTTTGTTGTCATTCTTATTCTTGAAAATATTAAAGGCATCTAACAAAAGAGGGTAAATTCTAAAAGAACCCCTAAACTATGATCAATGTTTCACTTTACAACCCTCTGAAAAGAAATATTACTCTCTTCAAACTTCTTTTTTTGGTATTCGGTGCCATGCACTATTAATAACTTCCCCCTTACCCCTTTTCCCCCAAAATGCAGGTTGGGGGATTCATTCCGCATCAACGGAGCAAACTGATTAACACACCAACAGCCAGCCCTCGATTGATTACTCCCTTCAAACTTTCACATGTGTGTCAAATAACCTTTAAATAGCATTTGATTATCTGAATTCAAAGCGCCCTTGTACTATCTAACAATTACTTAAAGTACCCCTAAAATTCAAAACGACACTCCTAAACTATAAAAAAAATGACATATACCACCCTTCCATTAGTCATCTACTACATTACATTTACATGTGACATCAGGTGACAATTTTAATTTTTGAAAAAACGCAATTTTGCCCTTACCAACTTTACCATTGCAAAAGGTTGTCCCTAAAATTTCCCAAGAAACCCATTTTAAAGGTCACAATGAAATGGTTCGACTGCAATATCCGACGAATAGGGATGGCAATTTTCCCTAAGCCCCGACCCCTTGGATGGGGATTGTTTTGGTGGGGCGAGAACGAGAATGGGAATTAATAGGGATCCTGATTGGGGTTGGGGTCAGAGTGGTGATTGAGGTCCCCGCCCTACCCCGACCCCGATTATATATATGTTAAATATTATTTATATTAAATATATTATATATATGGTATTATTTATATTATTTGTATATATCAAAATATATTTAAAACAATATTTATATTTTAAAATTTTTATTTATTTTAAGTAATTTATTTTTCAAAAAATACTGTTAACTAAAAACATTTTGGGGATTCGAGTCCCCATAGGGAATTCGTTCCCATCGAGGATTAGGGATGGATAACAACTTTTATCCCTGGTGGGGATCAGGGACAGGGATGGGGATTAATTTCAGAATTGGGGTCAGGGACGGAGAATATGATCCCCGCCCCAAATCTGCCTTGTTGTCATTCCTAAAAGTAACCACCTTTCTTTCTTTGTCTGAAACCTCTTTTAAGACAAACGCGACTTCTATAGAAGCATAGAAACCCATTGGTGTATTTTTGGGCAATAAGGTGGATTTCTCTAAAATTGCCTGTGCAGCATGTAAGTTAGAGGGAGGAGAAGAATTTTCCTTTGATTTTTGTTGTAAATTAGAAATTTTGTTTTTGTGTCTCCGTGTTTGGGTTGTTTTAGGCCATGAAACCTTTCCTTTCCTTTCCCTACCTTTTCCTTCAAACCAAACATAGCATTAAGGATAAGTAGAGGAGATTTTGTCTTTTATTTTTGGGTAAATTGCTGAAACCTCCCCTGAAATCTCTGATCATTGCTAAAACCTCTCCTAAGATATAGTAATTGCAATCATCTCCCCTAAACTTTCTAACACAGTTACAAGTAGACCTCTTTAGTTAGAATCCTCTAACAAGAGGTATAAAAATGTCCAAAATACCCATGAAATTACCATTGAGGTTGGTTTCTACAGAAAAACAATTGATTGTATTCATGCATATTTGAAAAACAATTTAAATTTGAAAATTTGAAAAACAACAGAGAATTTAAATTTGAAGCTTTACCTTTGAGCAATTGATCTCAAAGGCAAATTTGAAAAATAAATCAAATTCAGAAAAAGAGGTTGGAAGGGTTTGGGCTAGAAATGCAACCGCATGGGTATTTTGGATATTTTATTGCCTCTTTTTAGAGGATTCTAACAAAAGGGATTTATTTGCTATTGTGTTAGAAAGTTCAGGATGATTGTAATTACCAAACTTTAGGAGAGGTTTCAGCAACAACCAAAAACTTCTGGGGATGGTTTGACAATTTTCCCTTTATTTTTCTATAATTTTGAAAGGAGTGGGAGGGTTTGATATATAGGGCAAGGTGTCCTTCATTTCCATTAAATGAGGAGATCAAAATGAAGGAAACTTCATGGTCTTGGCTTGGAAAAAGGTGTCCTTCATTTCCATTAAATGAGGAGATCAAAATGAAGGAAACTACATGGTCTTGGCTTGGGAGGATCTTCCGTTGGGTGGCAAATGGAGGCATATTTTGAAAATTTCAGAGTGGTGAAGGGAAAAATGATTTAACACAAAACGTCATGGAAAATGAATTTTCGAAAGTTTAGTGGTACTTTATTAAGTAGGGTTTCAAACTTCAAGTAATTGCTAGATAGTTCATGGGCACTTTAAGTAATTAACTCAAATTATCCATTGGCAATGATTAAAATATCAACATACTTCACACCCATAGTTGGCTTTCAATGTGCATCGATATCATGATACTCATTTTTTTGTTTACTTTTTTTATTCTTTTATAAGCTTTAGAGGGATGGGTTCTATCAACTATGGATGATCATCCCGCCTTACTTGCAAATTTTAAGGCCTGGGTAACCATGTTTCTGTCAAGCTCAACCTGACCTAAATCTGTATCAAGTTTGCACGCAATTAGACCTGTTTATGGGCCGGACTTTGGGCTTGACTTACGGGTTCAGGTTCCATTCAAATTTTGGCAAAAGCTAATCCCAAGCCCGGCCTATGAACAAGTCAACATACAATGTGGCCCAAGTCAGGGCTAAGCAATCCCTAGGCTTAGTTGACCTAACCCGACCCAAAAATTATATATATATATAATATAATATTATTATATTCACTAACTTTTTAAATATATTTTTTTGTAACTATGAACATAAAGTTCAATTAAAATTTTAATTTTAATTCATATGGCCCAGCCCCATCAGGCCTTAGTACTATTGATACCCTATAGAAACCTGGCTCGACCTGGCCCATGATCATCCTTACTATCAATAATTAACTAACCATATATAAAAATTAGAATTATTCCTTTTTAGTTTCAATTATATCCCTTCATTTTTTTTTGTTCCAACCTATGACAGTAAAAAAGGGTCAGTTTCTTTTGTACACCTGTTTTTACAAAATGAATGCAAGTGCACAAGTGTTCTTATTTTGCAGCCTCATTCAACTATTTGGTTCAATAAGCACAAGAAGCCATTACTGACTATACACATAGAAAAGGTCTCCATCATTTATTTTCTTCCTTTTGCTAATAATATAAAAAAGTTATTTTTACAGCTTTATTTTTTTAAAGAGAATAGACATGTAGAACCAAATAGATGCATTGGAACTTAGAAATGGTGATGAGGAGGACTGTTGTATTTTTGTTTGGCAAGTTCCCCTTTCACTCTTCACCTTTTGGGATTGTTGGTTTAGTAAACCCAAGAAACCAATGCTGAAAGCTTTTTTTTTTTTTTGGCGATAGTAATAGCTAACCTTTGTTTTACATTCAGGTCCTCATTTCATTCAACTACCAAGTGGAGGATTAACGCTTGATGATGGATGGTACACCCACAATTATATTTGTCTATTCAGGCATCATTGAAATCACCATCTCCATACTCTAGATGGAAATCAAACCCCAACCAGCAGTTATGACAGTAGAGGTTCGCCTCAATCCCATGATTAATCATTAATTCTCAAGATAAATCCACTTTTAATATTTCGTTAAATTCTAGAGAGGGGGTGGCTTCCCCCTCTTGTGGCACAACTAAACCTTGGTGCATCTTACTTGAGATAGGTAGTGTTTTTCTTTTTTTTTTTTGGGGGGGGGGAATTTAAGAAAATTTTATATTTTAATTTACAATTTTTGTCAATTGTTCAATATTTCCTAACCATAGGGCCGTATAAATCAATAATGTAGTGAATTGATAATGGAATATGAAATCTCACTGAAGTTGAATCTCTTCTATATCCACTAGAATTGTCCATATGATTAGAGCAATCCCTCTTAAGAAACTAGATCAGGAAAGTGTCATAGAATAAGACAAGTGGGTTTGGGGGCTGGTCGACTAAGGATGGAAATGTAACAGTTAAATCAACTGTTACATTTGGAAACTAGCTTGTTCTCATAGGATTGAACATTTTTTTATGTGGTTGCTAATTCAAGGCAAACTTTCAACATCCGCTCAACTTTATCACAAAAATATCAATCAAAATCCTGTTTGTTAAATATGTAATCAGGAACTTGAGGATTTAAAGCATTTATTTACAAACTATGATGTCTGTGGACATATTTGGATATTAATCCAAGTGCTGAACAGGACTTCATACAATGGGTAAGTCATTTGTTAAAAATTCTAGACAAAAGAAACTTATCATTATCGTGTCACACTTTGTGGATAATATGGAAATCTAGGAATGAAAAGATTTTCCAACAAATAAATACAACTGTTGAATCGATTTGGCTATCCATATATTATATAGATATTTCCTTGCCGCTAATCCAGTTGTTTCGATTGATTCCAAGATTTGGAGAAGTATCAAATGGAACCCTTTCCCAACACAAGTCTTATGGTTCAGTCAAAAGAAGCACATGATTGGCTACTGCAGTAAGACTGTTCAGGGATTTGGAGAAGTATCAAATGGAGGATTTTGCATCAATATTGGAGTTATTACGATTTTGAATTAAAACAACTGAGCTTTGGGCAGTATAGTTGTTTCAATTGCCTTGCACAAAGGATGGTTTCCCCTCATTATTGAGTCAAATTCTAAGTCCACTATATCAGCCTTACAATCTCCAAAATATCCAAATTGGAAGAATGAAATCCTATTCCAGAGCACTATCAATCTGTTAAGCCAATGTCCAAATGTTTTTTTAACTCATTGTTATCGAGAAGCTAATAGGTGTGCTGACTATCTAGCTAGTATAGCTTATGAGGATCATAATTCTATTTTTTGGAACAATCCTCCTGTGGAAGTCAAGCAATTACTTTGGGAGGATATTAGTGATGTTTATCAGTGGCGCCCTTGTAATGTGAATATTGCTTATTGCTATGATATTATCTTTTGAATAAAAATTATCGATGTTATTAGGTAAAATTTATACCTCAGTTCCATTTTCTTCCCTTTTTTAGACTAAGGTGGCAGCACACTTGTTAGGTGAATATTATATTTGAGAAAAATACATAACCATCATTGCCTATCTTATGCAATTCATCAAACTTAGTTGCAAGTTCTTGCAACAATTAAAAATTGTTTCATGTTCTTAAAATTTAATATACCAACAAACTTTATTTGAGTAGCCTCTATATTAATTGAAGGGACAAACATTATTATTCTTAATTTATCCATGCCTTAACCTAATTTATGGTATAGCTATTTAGTTAAACATCACTATGAATCTTCAATGAATAATATACTCAATACTGTATAATTGTACAAGTGAGATGAAAATAAGGATTATATCTACCCAATTATTTGTGACTAAAATATGGAGCTAATTAACAATTATACATATTACTTATGGTTCAAGTATATTTTGGGTTATATCTTCAGTTGTCTACTATTCCTATTTCCTATTGGTAAGACTTAACACTATACTTTGTCTTTTAGTTGCTATGGTTTGATTTGTTTTTTTGTTTTATTTTAGTTGCTACCTCTCTGTAAGTCTTATAGACATCTTCTTCCTCTTATTTCTTTATAGTTAAGCAAAGCTAATTGGATAATAATTTTTCTTATTTTGCATGTGATTTAGATCTTTGTTCCTCTATGTGTTCATTAGCAAATCTGTCAACACTAACCTACCTGGGACTGCTCATGAAGGTAAAAACATTCAGTTTGGAACAAGTTAAATTTATTGTCTCTTCACCTCTTAAATTTCACGTTAGTTAATTTATTCAAGATAAACTTTTAATTTATTTAGCTTTTCTTTATTTTATAGAATTGGGTTTTGTGGGGTTTGAGACAACGAGAAAGAAGTAGTTATACACCCACTTTTTGGTTTGCATGATTCCATGTTAATGTTGTCAGTGTAGGCTTTTCAATTGAACGGTGTAATCTTGTATATTTGTTTCTTATTTTATAGTCTAATTTATTGTGTTTTGATTTTACAATTTCATTGCTTCTCAGAATAACATGGTTGTCGTAAGTTTAGATAGCATCAGAGCCAATGCTTTAATGGTTTAAGTCATTATGTCATCGAAGATGTTACTAAAAGAGTGGTTGATTGGTTACGAGTGCCCTCTCCATCAATTCTTTGTTTCATTGGGGTGATTCATCTCTATAGGTAATGTTGTTCATATCATTGATTTGGTACATTATTGTTCCAATCTAATGCATTTGCATGTGCCATTATATTCAAGTTATGAAAATCAAATCTTAGTTTTTTTTTTTTTTTTTTGCATTGTATTGCATAATTTTTTGAAGACTTGAACTATAGTCAAACATTACCATCATTGTCATTCTTTCAATGTTGCACAGACATTTTAATTTGGATTAGAAAGGACATTAAAGCTTGATTTTAATTCTATTTAATTTTTAAATTTTTATTTTTTTTTGTATTAGAAAATACATTTCACCTCACATGCATGCAACTTTTCTACAACTTTTATGATTTAAAACTTCATACCTCCATGTTTAGTTTGCCAAAAAAATCTCAATGTTTAATCTCCTTAATCATTGCAAACATGCGCTTATCTATAGGTTTTGTTGGTCAACCTTTAACATTTCAAATGTTCAATACCTTGTGCATTGCATAGGCCATTCTATTAGTTTGATAAAAAAAGAAGGATTTTACATAAACTCCAAGAGTATAGTAAACATTTCTAAAAAGATGGTGAATGTACTTCATCTCTCTAAAAGCTTTATTATTTCACTAAATTTCTAATCAAAGGTCCCCTCCCTCTTGATGGAAATCCTATTTATAGATTTTCTTGATTTAATCTTCCTCTTCACTTGATTTACGATTTTTTTAGTTTTAATTTGATTGATTCTTATTATCTTTCATGGATAAATTGATTTTAATCCACTATTTTTCTCATTAATTGTTGACTAATTTCCATGCATGGGAAGATGTGCCTTAGTTGTCTAGATGTTGGATTAATGCTAGGTACTTCTTATAGATGAGAAGTTTGGCAAATTGCCATTTATTTAGAGACCAATCTTTTATTAATTACTAGTAAGTGTGCACAAGCACATGGCAATTCTATATGATGATAATGATAGTAATAACACATTCATTTTTTTATAAATCTTATGTATATTTTATTTTTTGTTTTTATATATTTTTATTTTTTTATTATCAATCGAACACAGATTGCAAAATCCAAATGAGATTACATAAATATATCATCCAAATATGTGATAATTGGATTGAGTTGTGAAATTTCAAGTATCATTTACAACCCTATCTACTTGGTTAAACTCTTGTTTTTTGTAATGTTTTATCTTTTTGGTATATCTTTTTTTTTATTTAAAAAAATGTAAGATTTAAATATAGGGAATTAAATGAGATGAAAAGCAGTAGTTTAATTTACAATTTAAACCTCACAATTAAATGGGAACTAAATTCAAAATTGAGTATTTTAGTCAAAAGAAAATTCTACAATCTTATTCATGTTTTCAATAGAAGTGTAAATATAGAATTATAAATATATTCAAAATTTTCTATATTTTTTTTTGTATTTATATGTACAAAAATAATTTTGATGTGTTATATTTACTTTTTGTTTAATATGATAAATATAGGATATTGTACATGTGTCTAAATGGCATGACCTACTACAATACGTACAACCCACAAAAGTAGGCCGTGCCTGCCTTACACCTCTAGTTAATATTAGTGTAAAAGCACGTGATATGCCATGTACAAATAAAAAGTAAATATGTAAATTAATATTATATAATCAAATTTAACTTTTATGACATACATTTGCTTTATAGGATATATATGTTTTTAAAGGGCTCTTTTAATTGTATGGATCAACAATCTTTTTTTTTTTATTAAAATCAAAGGTTTTTTGTGTATTATCATTTTTTTGGGGGGGTGGGCGCTAAAATTGAATATTACCATTTGGAAGCCTATCAGGTTTGGGTTAAATGGACCTAAAATCATGGTCGAGTATTGGATAAATTGGTTTGACCGGCCGGTTCAACGACGTTTTATATATATTGCTCCAGTCCAGATGGAGCTGACTAGTTGCTGACTTGTTGTATCTCCCGTCCAGCTTGGCAGAATTGCAAGTTGCAAGGAGCAGCGACCGATCCAACGGTAATTCCTGTCCCCTCATATAAGAAGTCCCTTGTGAGTGGCGACCAATTGTGACGAATTCGCATCAGCGCCCCACACGCGTCCCAAAGCCTATCTCAGCCGTGTATTGGGAACATCTCCCCAAGGCAAGTACGGGAGATGTTCCCAATGCACGCTGAGCTGTGCATGTGGGGCGCCAATCTGATCTCAATTGTGACTTATAGATGAAATGAAGGTTTCATGTATCATCTCACTGTGTCAAGTGAACAAGGATGCAATGGTACTTCGTTGCCGCGCTTCTTACTATTCTCACCAGTTCTCAGGTCAGAAACGTTAGAAACCCTAATTTTATTCTTTGGTCATTATAGAAAACCTTTCATTCAATCGGGTCTCGCGTCCCTTCAAAGACTTCTTTCATGCTTATGAGCCCTACAGATTTCTCAAGAATTCTGCGAAATTATCGAAAGAAATTTTCTAAATCTATCTTTTGGTTCAGTGTTTTAGTTAAATTGATGTTTAGAATCTGCTAGGCCAATGTATTTCCTCGATTTTAATCCAATTGAACAAATCAATGTTACTGGTGTTATTCGATTGGATCGGTCTATCTATGGGTTTTGGTGATAGTAACACGAATCCTTATGGTGCAAAGCTAATGTAAATTAAGTTTTCCTGCAACAATAACCTGAGACGTTCTGACTCTTGAATTATTTTTCAGTTAGATCAATTGTACACCTAGAACTGAACGAGACACCGGCGGATTTCCCTCTTCTCTCTTAAAGAACATGACCACTGGTTAGCACCATACACTGATAAACTAGAGCATTAGATTTAAATCATCTTACCTTAAACATGATAATACAAACTATTCAATTACAGTTATTATCCTGGTTTAGTAAGAAGCACAAATGACAACTTGATTTGTAAAAGTGGTTCCCGAAAAGGAAATACCAGATGGAAAGGTTACCATTATGTTGTGGTAGGTTTCCTTTTTACCAAGGCAAATTTGAAGTTATACAGTGAAGTAGGAGGCAGCTAGGGGCATAGTTTTCAAGGCGCCAAGGCGAGGCTAAGCGATAGGGGGGCGCCTTGTCGCCTAGTCGCCTAGGCGGTGGATTTTTTTATGTAGAAAACATAGATCCTAGGGTAGTTCCCTAGGTATCATAACCATATTTCCTTAATAATTATTCATAATTTTCATAAGAAAAGTATAGAGTTCATGTTAAGTATAGAAAATCAACATATTCATGAGAAGAAAAAGAAGGAAGAGAAAATTCAAAAAATATAAGGGCCGAACCCTTATTTTTGTTATCGGAAAAGAAGAAAAGAAAATGTGTTGATTTGACAAAATTTTAAGTTCTTCCTTACTTATTGAGTCAGGTTTTTAAAGTCTTTGGCACCTAGAACTGAACGAGACACCGGCGGATTTCCCTCTTCTCTCTTAAAGAACATGACCACTGGTTAGCACCATACACTGATAAACTAGAGCATTAGATTTAAATCATCTTACCTTAAACATGATAATACAAACTATTCAATTACAGTTATTATCCTGGTTTAGTAAGAAGCACAAATGACAACTTGATTTGTAAAAGTGGTTCCCGAAAAGGAAATACCAGATGGAAAGGTTACCATTATGTTGTGGTAGGTTTCCTTTTTACCAAGGCAAATTTGAAGTTATACAGTGAAGTAGGAGGCAGCTAGGGGCATAGTTTTCAAGGCGCCAAGGCGAGGCTAAGCGATAGGGGGGCGCCTTGTCGCCTAGTCGCCTAGGCGGTGGATTTTTTTATGTAGAAAACATAGATCCTAGGGTAGTTCCCTAGGTATCATAACCATATTTCCTTAATAATTATTCATAATTTTCATAAGAAAAGTATAGAGTTCATGTTAAGTATAGAAAATCAACATATTCATGAGAAGAAAAAGAAGGAAGAGAAAATTCAAAAAATATAAGGGCCGAACCCTTATTTTTGTTATCGGAAAAGAAGAAAAGAAAATGTGTTGATTTGACAAAATTTTAAGTTCTTCCTTACTTATTGAGTCAGGTTTTTAAAGTCTTTGGGGGTTCAATACAGCATTTAGCAATGTTTATATTGATTAAACCCTAACAAATAATAAAATAATAAAAAGAAATTAGTATATAAGCACAAAATGAATATTTTAGTTTAATAGTGCCTATTTTATAATTATAATGTCAAAAAATAAAGAGTAAACAAATATTTTATAATACATAGTACAAACTGTTTGGCGATTAGGCGATGCAAGCCTCAAAGGGTGCCTTGTCACCTAGGCGTCACCTTGACAACTATGGCTAGGGGCTCCCCATCTACTACTAACTTGGAAATGAGTTGGAATGCCAGAAAGTAATCTTCCACCATTGGCCTTGAGTGTCATTGACCAGAATTCTGTAGGATTTTTTACCCCTGTAATTTGTCAAGTACCTCTTGGTGCTAATGATGGAAAATTTAGGTGGTGGGTTTTGGATTTTCCTTCTCCATCTGTGCCAGTTAGAAGAAGTGGTTTATTACACATTGAAGGGGCTAGAAGAGATCGGGGTAGACCAAAAAGGACATGGGTAGAAATAGTAAGAAATGATTTAAGCATTAATCATTTAACAGTGGTGTGGTATGGGTTTAAATAGAATGGATTGGCGAAATAGGATTCATGTAGTTGACCCCATATAGTTGGGATAAGGCATGGATGATGATGATGATTTTAGATTTTTCTTCTTTACCAATGACATGCCAACTATTGGTATATAACCTTTGTTTATGTGGCAGGGAATTCTGACAACACTTTCACAAAGCAATGGGGGATATAAGTATGATTATGCGACAGTTCCTTTTCTTGCTGAAGTTTTTAAGGTATTTCTAAATTTTGTGATCCTTTTCTATTATGTGGACAAAATTACAATATCTCTTTTACATGGCTTGTTTTCGCTTTTTCAGAGATCAATTGAAATGAATGATAAGGTTAATAAGTAAAAGATTTGTTCATTTAAGAAAAAACGAAAGTAAAATTTCCGCTTTAAACCACTTAGGTTCTTCTATTAGTCATTGCTTTTCATTATTCATCTGACGCATACCATTTACTTTTAAACTACAGCTTCTGGTATCTAGTTTTCTCCTTTGGAGAGAGTGTCAGTCATCACCTCCTCCAAGAATGACTACAGAATGGAAAAGCATGCGCTTGTTCCCCATTCCTTCCATTATATACCTAATACACAACAATGTCCAATTTGCTACCCTAACTTATGTGGATACATCTACATACCAGATAATGGGTAATCTGAAGATTGTCACAACTGGGATATTATTCAGGTGCTTCCTTGATACTTGCGTAGATATGTCTTCTTATATTTATTCCTCGACTCTTCACACCTGATTGATCCAAGTATTTTTCATGTCCATGCTTTCTATTTGGACTTGATATTTGCCAACCAGCAGATGATTTTATTTGATCTTTTAGGCTGTTCTTGAGGAGGAAGCTATCTACTCTACAGTGGATGGCAATTGTTCTATTAGCTGTTGGCACAACTACAAGCCAGGTATTAGTGAGGAACTTTCTGTTTATAATGGAAGTCAAGTTATAGTGTACTATTTCATGTTTTGTGGGTCTGATCCTTCTACTGTTATGATTTTCCTGCTAGTTTATTAGCAAAATGTTTGAGTTGAATGAAAGGATGGGAAGAAGCAACCCTCCCTAGTCATGTGTCAATTGAAATGCATCATTTGATAGCATTCCTAGAAGTCCTTAGACAATCAACCCAATGGCATAATATCATGTTAATTCAGTAAGATACTAATCAAAAAATGCAGTAAGATTTGTCTGTATCAATTTGCTGACAAACTGGAGCTCAAAGGCTACTGGCTTGTCCCAATCTTAAGTTTGAAGGCCCATGTGATGGTCTATGCATAAAGTCCACTCCCAGCTGGGTCAATTCACAGCTCCACATATATGAGTTTCTTTCCCAAAGAGAATCCTATCATTGCTTGTGGGTCAGATTCAGATTCAATGTACCTAATTCTGTTCAACTTAAGTATATAATTAGGATATCCTGAATCAAATTCACTAATTGGATTGGATTTGGCTGTTGCAAGTTATTAATAAAATCAATTGAAAGCCATTTGTATGAGGCCAGAGCAGACAACCATATAGAGAGAAGCTAGGTTCTTGGAATTAGAGCTTAGTGCCCCAATTATGTGTTTTCTCTTAGGCTCAAATTGATGAACTGAGCTTGAAAATGTTGAATCTGTGCTCTGAAATTGATATGACATGGATTTTCCTGTTTCATCCAAGGTTGCCTCATATCTTGAGAAAATCCAGTGTGATATATATTTTTTTTTGAGAAAATCCAGTGTGATTTCTTGTGGCAAGGATGGAAGGAGGAAGAGTAGGGGTGTAAACGGCGTGAATTTGAATCGAATCAAGCAGGATTTAAATTCAATTAAATAATTGGGTATTCAATTCAATTCAATTTCGATTGTTTAATTCTTTTAGGAAATTAATATATATTATTTATATAAAATGCATAAATATATACATTATTTATAAAATTTATATATTATATATATTATATATTATGTTTAGATGTCGAAGTGGCAGGGTGCCAACCAGCTGGTTGGTAAGGTCTCCTGCTGGTCGTAGTGGAGACTTGGGATTGAATCCTGCCTGCACCTGGGTTGGGGGATGGGCTACTCCCCGTTGTGTAGCCCTTCAGAAGATATAAAAAAAAAGATGTTTATCAAAGTGAATCAGGTCCTATTTGAATTCAATTAAACTTATCAAATCTTGAATTTGAACTTGGATTTTCAGATATTGTTTATACCCCTAAGTAAAAGTAGGCTCTTTTTAGTAAGTACTTTTAATATTTTAGCACTGAAGCTGGGAATTGGTGGAGGCATCAAGTGGCAGCAAAGTATGGCCTGCATTAGGTGGTAGGGCCCTGGTCTGGCTAATTTTTCCTATATCTGTTCAATCCGGAAGAGGTTTAAAAAATCATTTGATGCCTTTATTTCTGGTATTTCTTATAAGGTGGGTGATGATTCTAGAACTCACTTTTGGCTGGATAAGTGATGTGATCAGAAGCCTTTAGAATCCATTTTTCCAAGTTTATTTACAATTGCTGAAGGCAAGGAGATAGAAGTGGTGAGTTCCTATGAAGTGGAGAAACAAGATATTTTGGGTGTCTACCTTTCAAAGAAATCTTTATGATTTGGAGCTTGAGGAGGTGACAAAACTTCTGAAGTTACTCCAAAGGCATAGCCTGCAACTTGGTGAGTGTGATCATAGAATTTAGAAGTGGGAGAAAGATGGCATCGTTCTAGGAGGCTGATTAACTGAAGGAGTAATTTATTCCCTTGCAAAATGGTGTGGAATCCAATGGCCCTATGAAAAATTTTCTTCATGCTATATACTGCGTATCTGAACAAGTATCTTTCCAAGGAGAATCTATTAAACAGGGTGTGTTTATCCCTTCCTCATGCTGCTGTTTCTGTGACTGCAACTTGGAGTCTGCCGACCATTTCCTTGTCCACTATCTTTTAAGCTTAAAGATCTGGGCTTTCTTTCTTAATGCTCTGAATGCAAGTCATTTCTTCACTAGGTCTGTTGGGGAAGCTGGGGAGGGATCGTATTTAGGTGGTCTGAATAGACAAGCAAGTCTTCTTGGAAAGAAATTCCACATCCATTATTTGGAAAACACTTTTTTATACTTTATTTTTTGACATTATAATTATAAAATAGGCACTATTAAACTATAATATTCATTTTGTGTGTTTATATACTAATTTGTTTATTATTTTCTTATTTGTTAGGACCTAATCAATACAAACATTGCTAAATGCTGTATTGAACCCTCAGACTTTAAAACCTGAACCAATAAGTAAGGAAGAACTTAAAATTTTCTTCTTTTCCTATAACGAAAGTAAGAGTTCAGCCCTTATACTTTTTAAATTTTCTTTTCGTTCTTTTTTTTCTTATCGTGAACATGTTGATTTTCTATACTTTTCTTATGAAAATTATGAATACTTATTAAGGAAATATGGTTATGGTACCTAGGGAACTACCCTAGGATCTATGTTTTCTACATAAAAAAAATCCATCACCTAGGTGCCCGCCTAGGCGACTAGGTGACAAGGCTACTTCACTGCATAACTTCAAATTTGCCTTGTTCAAATCAAGCTGTCATTTGTGCTTCTTACTATAACCAGGATAATAACTGTAATTGAATAGTTTGAATTATCATGTTTAAGGTAAGATGRTTTAAATCTAATGCTCTAGTGTATCAGTGTATGGTGCTAACCAGTGGTCATGTTCTTTAAGAGAGAAGAGGGAAATCTGCCGGTTCTCGTTCAGTTCTAGGTGTACAATTGATCTAACTGAAAAATAATTCAAGAGTCAGAACATCTCAGGTTATTGTTGCAGGAAAACTTAATTTACATTAGCTTTGCACTGAAATAAGGATTCCTGTTATTATCACCAAAACCCATAGATCGATCCAATCAAATAACACCAGTAACATTGATTTGTTCAATTGGATTAAAATCGAGGAAATACATTGGCCTAGCAGATTCTAAACATCAATTTAACTAAAACACTGAACCAAAAGATAGATTTAGAAAATTTCCTTCGATAATTTTGCGGAATTCTTGAGAAATCTGTAGGGCTCATAAGCATGAAAGAAGTCTTTGAAGGGACACGAGACCCGATCGAATGAAAGGTTTTTTATAATGACCATAGAATAAAATTAGGGTTTCTAAGGTTGTCCTTAGATTTGTTGGAGTATTAGTAAATGTCTCAGATTCTTTTGCACTTGTTTTGCTGAAGAGTTTTTTGGTTTTCAATTTTTGGCCCCTCTTTATGGATTTACTTTACATTTCTCAAAAAAAAAAAAAAAGAAATGAAAAAGAGGGAAAAGGCTTTAGGCAAATGCTCCACTCTTTGAGTGGGTTGATGTGTTAAAACCTCAACCCTAACCCAACCCAATCATGAGATAGGTATTATTTTATTTGGATTGGAACTATAGCATTAAACTTTCAAACATGTTCATAAATATGAATTGCCATCATTTAAGCATACGTGTTGTATGTGAAATTGATAAATAGAGAAGTTCTAAAGTTTCAACAAAACTTCACTATGTTTCATGTCGAGGGGGATAGCCTTGGCTATCCATAATGGAAAAAACAGAGGGTGGATAGCCTTGGCTATCCATAATGGGAAAAACGGCAAACATTACAAACCGATAAATCCTGTTTAGATTAGTAACCCCCAGAGCAAATTGTCCCATATAGCCCCTTGTTTGCCAATCCATCTGCTATACTGTTTGCTGCCCGAGGAACCCAACTGAATCATATATTTAGCTGTCTCATCAGGGCTGTAACTTCCCTGAAAATATGCCTGTAAACCCACGACTCTACCTGATTGGTCTCTAGCCACCTGATTACTACCTTAGAGTCTCCTTCAATGATGACATTAGTATATCTCAGGTCTCTTATCCTCTTAAGCCCTGTTAAAGCTTCCAATAACTCTGCTCTTGTGGAATCTCCTACACCAACTGGACCTGAGAACAATGTAATACATTGCCATAACTGCTTAACACGCCCACAACACCTGACAAGTGAGGGTTTCCTAGGCTGCAACCATCAAAGTTCAATTTGACGAAAAGCATAGGAGGAGGTTTCCAAATGGCAACAGTTTGATCCCTTCTGTTGGAAGGGACAGCCACTAAATTCCAGTTTCTACTAATATCATGAATCGAAAAAGGAGAGAACAGGTCCAACATTTCAATACAATGTACCACCTTGATAGTGCTGTTATCAGCTCTTTAACCCTTCTTTCCTTGTCTTGGAAGAGCCTTGAGTTCCTTTCCCGCAAAATGCACCACAGAATTGCTGCTCTGTGCATCTCCACAGAATTTTACCCTTTTTACTGGGCGGAGAGAAAAAATCAGTATCAAACAATGACTTTAGCTCCGTTGGGGGTGCCACCTGCAACCAAAGCATGAAAAAAAGAAATCCCAAATAGCAGATGCAAAATACAGGAGATTAGTAAGTGGAAAGAGTTTTCACTGTTAACTTTGCAGAAGAGACAATGTGAGGAGAGAGGGACCAGCTTGGCCTCCTTTGTAAAGTTTCACAGGAATAAATCTTATTATGATAAACCTCCCAACAGAAAGCCTTTACCTTTGGTCGCATTGACCAACCCCAGTTTGCAATAGAGGGACAAGATAAATTGAAAAGAGGGTTTGCAAAGAGTCCACTGAAAAATGAGGCACAAGAAAACTGTCCATAGAAATTAAGAATCCAAATCCTAGAGTCAGACTTGGATAAAAAAACACACTAACCAATAAATTTAAAAGAAATAAAACATCCAGAGCCTCGTGATCCCTAAGACCCCTTCTTAGGCCAGTCCAACCCTGACTAAGATAGAAACACAGTCTTAAATAAACGAGTCTTTGAAGTGGGATAGCAAGAACAACCCTGGAAATCTATTTTTAAGAGTACTATTCCCCAACCACAGATCTGACTAAAATTTGACTTTATTTCTTGAGACAATACCATATCTGATGAAAGCTGAAAAGGAAGGGAGTAAAACAATGATGGTTTTCCAGGGAGAGGCTAAAGTTTCCCTGGAATTCAGACCTGCATCCCATCCATTGGAGTTGACACCATGAGTGCTTTTGATGACCATATGCCATGACTTGTCCTCTTCAACTTGGAAGCTCTACAACCATTTTCCAAGCAAAGAAGAACTCTTAACTACAAATTCCCTTGATCTAGTCCCCCTCCCTCCCACTCCTACATACAAACTTTCTAGCTAATCAAATGATCTCTTTTTGATTCTCCCAGTTCCCACAAGAAATCCCTCATGATCTTCTCTGACCTTTTAGCCACTGAGGAAGGAATCCTAAAAATAGGGAGGTGATATATGGGTAGATTGGATAAGGAAGATTTAATTATAGTGATTCTTCCCCCAAGAGATATAATTCTTTTTCCACCTTCCAGCTTTTTAGTGAACTTATCTACCACTGGGTTCCAAAAATTCAAGTATCTAGGATTGTCCCCAAGAGGGACCCCAAGTATTTGAAAGGTCAATGAGAAGTTGCGCAACCCAGGATATCCACATAACTTTGCATCACACCGCCTTCCAGATTTAAGCCTGCTAAGGGATGGCAATTTCCACCCTACCCGGTGGGTACCCACCCTGTCGAGGCAGGTTTTTTGTTTGAAAAATGGATTTTGGAGAGGGACGGGTTTTGGGATTTTACAACCTGTACAGATATGGTATTAGGCTAAACACAACCTTCCCTGACCCATGTATTGAATTTACTAAAACACCCTTAGCACTTATAATATTAGATTTTATTGTTGTAAGGCATGTGATTATTTATTACGTGTGAATTTAATAGCATTTTGAATCTCATGTGAAAGATAATTTATAATTTGTTTTTTCTACATGTTTCAATCAAATAATTGGAAATTTTAATGTTTGTTCATGTTATTTTTCTTGTTTATTGCTTATATATAATATGCAATTAGATGCAGGTTTTGGACCTGATCTACACCTACCCTCAAATGTGGGGGTGTAGGGTTGGGGAGGGTTTTGCATTTTCATGTGTGGGGGGAGGGTTTAGATTCTGAAAATCCAGCCCACTGCGAGTTTTGGGGAGGGTATGGGTTGGGAGGTTTGGGGAGGCAGGAGTGTCTAGAATTTACAAAACCCTCCCTGAACCTGTCCTGTTGCCATCCCTAGTCATCTGGCTTAGGAAATTTTGAGCAGATTCTTTTAGTTTGTGCTATGCATTGGACTATTAGGTGTTGATGTAAAGGAAATCTTCTAGGCTAAAATTTGGGTCCTATAGATGATTGTGGGCATTCAGAATTTTTTCTTTCCTTTTCTAGGTTACTTAATGTTGTATTCAGATTTAAATATGATGACTTAAGTGGCTAAGATACTTTGACTAAGCCTCTGCAGATTTGCCTCATCAGAGGAAAGATCATTAGATGCAAACTAGTAAAAGGAAGAACTGTTTTCTGCTTTAAATATCTTGCTGTTTTCAGAAGGAAGTTCTTAGTAATGAATGACTTCTTGTCATACGTGCCATTTACTTGGCCATTTTCATTATAGTTGTAACACCTCTTCTCTTTCTCATTGATGCAGGTTAAAGGTTGTGGAGAGGCTTCATGTGACTCACTTTTCTCAGCACCAATCCAGGGGTACATGTTGGGAGTTCTCTCTGCTTGTCTTTCAGCATTAGCAGGTGTTTATACAGAATTTTTGATGAAGAAGAACAACGATAGCCTATACTGGCAGAATGTACAACTGTATACGTATGTATTCTTTCTTTGCAATTATATTTGTAGGTATCTTTCTCTGGATTCAGAATCTAATGGTGCTTGTTTTTCAGGAGTAGCATGAGATTCCAATCATTCCATTTTTCTATTATAAGGGAAAATAAGGAAAAATTAGTCATTCTAAATAAGAAAAGCATTAGTTACACATCTCGCTTGCAAGTACTTCAACTTTTTAAAATACACTATTTTTATTGAACCAAAAAATTATAAAAAGAAAAATAAATCATGCATTTGGATAAAGAACAAAGTAAAAGTAAAACATGTAAGTAAAAGGAAAAAAAAAACAGAAAAATGTCATTGGAAATATTGTGGAAAAATAAGAGGAAGAGAAGAACAAATGAAGAGGGAGAGAAAAGAAATACTTCTGTATTGATAATGTGTTGATGAAACATGTTGAGCATATAACTTAAATAAATAGGAGAGACAAACTCCTCAATTAGGGATTGATTAAATCTTTCCCTTGATCCTAGGATATGACTTTCCTAATTTTATTCAAATCTAATCTTTCCTAAATTTATTCAAATCTGTAATTAATCAAATCAAATCTTTCTAAATTTGCAGCAAATCATATCTTTCTTAATTTGCCGCAAATCATATCTTG